>CM059300.1:15392500-15412500 GCA_030340665.1 Neosalanx taihuensis | reverse complement strand
AACGTGGTAATAACTGGTAAACAGTTTAATAACAATGTAATAACAGTGTAACAATGTAGTAATAACTGGTATAAAGTGTAAAAACAACTTAATAACAGTGTAACAATGTGGTAATAAGTGGTATAAAGTGTAATACCAACTTAATACCAGGGTATTTACTTTGTAGAAAGTATAATAACAACATAATAACGGTGTAACAACTTTTTAAAACCAGTTCAAAAGTGTAATAACAGTATAGCAACTTACAATCTTTATATGAATTGCTCTTCTTTCTATTGTCTTTTTTCTCAACTTGATGACTTTTAGTCATCCATGGTTTTATTCCTTCTGGATTTAACTCAAAGTATAAAGTGTAACAACAACTTAATAACAGTGTAACAACATGGTAATAACTAGTAAAAAGTGTAATAACAACGTAATAACATGTTAATAACTAGTAAAAAGTTTAATAACAACTTAATAATAGTGTAACAATGTAGTAATAACTGGTATAAAGTGTAACAACAACTTAATACCAGTGTATTCACTTTGTAGAAAGTATAATAACAACATAATAACAGTGAGTAACAAAAACAAAATAACCCTTCTAGGACAAAAGGGGTACAAATGGCATCACTTTTAAAAAGGACACAAATGGTCAAATTGGGGTGTGGCCTGTAGCGCCCCCTTTGGTCCCAAATGGGTGTGGTAGTTCATAATGTTGTACTGTTTCACCATGCCAAAAATATCAACTTTTTACTTTTTAAATATCAACTGTGATCCAAAGCTGCCATTGACTTCAATGCTACAAGATTCGGAATTCCTACAATAACAATAAAAGACGAAACGCCAAAAAGACTTCCGGTGACGTCATACCACAGCACCTTGACGTCATCATTGTGCGACACCACACACAGCTTCAGATGAACATGTGAGTTTAATAAACAGAATCATCTGATCATAGTGTGATCGCAGTGTTCATGTAAACGTTGGTGTACAGCTGACAAAGTGGAAAGCTCGTATATTATTATCGACATTAAACTAACGCTTCCTAGATAAATGTATCAATCTAAACTCGGACACAGCTCTCGGAGTTAGAGGTTTTAACTGTGAACTACAAGTGATCCATGGTGACTAAGATGGAAGGAAGTCTGCCACAGAAAGAGGGAGGAAAGAAGAGAAAGTTCCAACAGACAGAGGCAGGAGATGGAAAGAGAAGAGGAGGAAGAGGAGGAGGTGGAGGAAGAGGAGAAGGAGGAAGAGGAGGAGAGGGCAGGAAGCGTCTTGACGCTCTTAGTGTGGGATACTTCCGCAGAGTTGGAGAGAGACTGACTGAAGGATTCACAGAGAATGAAGATGAAGGTGAGAGGGTTCTGGAAGTGTGGATGAGGAGGACAGAGTTATTAATCTATAAAAAAACAACACAGGCATTTTATACTAGATGAAGCTATTTAATCATTTGGAAGTATGTGGACTCACTTTCCCCATGATTTCTCCTGGTTACAGTAATGTTTGTTGAGAACGTACTGACAGAGGTCAAAGGGAAAGCTGCTGTAGTTGCCATGGATGCGACAGGAAGTGTCACTCTCCAACGACTTCTCCCATTGGCCACACCTGGCCAGGTAGGGGAGGTGCTGGCTGAACTGGGCGGAGAGTCCGGTTCAGAGTTCAAGACTGTGTCATGTGACAGATGTGGTGGTCACGTTGTGGAGAGTGCGCTCAGGCAGATGGCCAGGTGGACCAGTGAGGCTGGTGAGTAGATCACATGACTCTGGAGAGAAGAGATGGTGCATTTAGTTACAGGCATTTTAGAGACGTTGTGAATGACTTCTAATTCAGCAGACCCAACCCAGAAGGACCGGACATTAACCACAGAGGAAGAAGAAGAGGGGGCTTCTGGGATGCTGGAGGCACAGATACTGTCTCTGAGTGGTGTTGTGACAGAGAACAGTTCAGAGTTCATCAGAGACACGTACGGTTCCCATGTGGTCCGAACTCTCATCCATGTGCTCGGGGGCTGCCTGGGTCAGGCCCGGACCGAGACCCGTCCAGGTACAGGATCACACACAGTTACTCTATAGAATAACTCACCACACACACACACTTACACAGGAAGATGCTTATAGACTAACTTTCTAACTGTTCTGTTAAGGTTGTTTCTTCTGTGTGATTTGGTTTGTTTCAGGTTCCAGGGAAAAGACTTCCATTGTGCGGCTGACAGACTTTGAGGTTCCCACTTCCTTTTGGTGGGAGTTGAAAAGCCTTTCGTCCTCAATGATGAACTGTGTCAAATGTGAGACTCTAACTTTCACTGTGCTGAAGCTGGCTGTTCAGAGAGCAGTCAGATAGAAAACACTTCTGTTTACAAGGTCGTCCCAATCATCCAGCATGTCTGAATAAGAATGTCGCTCTTCACATCTTTTCCAGTGAGTGTGACCGATGCTGTGGCCAGTACAGTGTTCCAGACCATGTTGACTGTGTGCCACAGACAACGACCAATACTTTGCAAGCAGCTCCTGAAAGGCATTGTGGGATACTTGACGTCCCTCAGCTCTGCTCCTGGAGTTAGGTCAGTAGTGGTTACACCCCAGGGTCAGGGTTAGGGTCAGTAGTGGTTAGGGTCAGTAGTGGTTAGGGTTAGGGTTAGGGTCAGTAGTGGTCACGCCCCAGGGTTAGGGTCAGTAGTGGTCAGGGTTAGGGTCAGGGTTAGGGTCAGTAGTGGTCACGCCCCAGGGTTAGGGTCAGTAGTGGTCAGGGTTAGGGTCAGGGTTAGGGTCAGTAGTGGTTAGGGTCAGTAGTGGTTAGGGTTAGGGTTAGGGTCAGTAGTGGTTACACCCCAGGAAGTCATCATGTTGAGGTCCAGCAGCTCCTCTTCTGTTTTTGTAAAGATAGTAAAGACAGTAAAGACAGGAGGATTTTTACTGCAGAGTCTCTCATGATCCGTGACTGATGCTCTTTTGTAAAGCTCCCTCTTGGAAGTTGCTTTGGATAACGGCGTCTGTTAAATGAATACATGTCTGATGTTTGTATCTCTTTCTGTATTAGTCCTCTCTTGGTCTTCATGAAGGACCACATATCCAGTCGCCTTCTCGAGACAGTCATCCAGCTATCCCACAAGCCCCTGCTCTGTAACCTCTACAAGAACCACTTCAAGGGTCACCTGGTCACTCTGGCGATACACCCGATCGCCAACTTCCCAATACAGAAGCTCACTGCGGCCTCAACCAAGTACAAAATGGTCTGTCTGACTGTCTGCCTGCCTGCCTGCCTGCCTGCCTGCCTGCCTGTCTGTCTGTCTGTCTGTCTGTCTGTCTGCCTGTCTGTCTGTCTGTCTGCCTGTCTGTCTGTCTGTCTGTCTGTCTGTCTGTCTGTCTGTCTGTCTGTCTGTCTGCCTGTCTGTCTGCCTGTCTGTCTGCCTGTCTGTCTGCCTGTCAGCACTCATTGTTGTAATGGCGTTCAAGCAGCATGTACATCAGAGCAGATACTGTGCCACATCTGTGACTAGTGCCTGTGTGTCGTCTGTCCTTAGTTCCTGAAGCTGTTTGATGAGCTGATGGAGGGAGTGGAGGCTGTGCTGGCTTCAGGTCACATGGGGGTCATCGTACAGCTGACAGAGAGCTGTGTGGAGAGAGAGGACAGACAGGCCCCCATGATGAGGGGCCTGCTCACAGTAAGACCATTACTCATTAAAAAAGATTCAGATGAATAAGACAAAACTCACTTCTAGTACTATAAAAGGTATCTAAAGTGCTGGTTTTTACCAACTCCGGAGTTTAAGTCGCACCAGCCAAAAATGCTTAATAAAGAAAAAAACAGTTGCTCTGGACAAACCTTGGAAAAAGTGTGACTTATAGTCCGAATAATATGGTAGTTAAATCGCCAGCTGTGAGCTGTAACCCTGGTTACTGTTACCCTGGTTACTGTAACCATGTTCCTCTGCCTTCCCCTGCCAGGCCTTCCACTGTACAGACCCTCCCTCACGTCAGACCCACTGCCTCCCACTCTTCCTGTCTCTGTTGACCTACGAGGTGTACTACCACTCCGATACAGCAGAGGGCGGCATGGACACTGAGGTACTGACACAGGAGTTCTGGAGATGTACAGTGATGGAGAAAGGAGATATTATCTTAAGATATTATCTTCATGTTATTACCCAGATTTGCGTGTATTTCTCTAGTTCAAACGCTCCATGTCAGAATGTTATTTTTGGTATAATGTGTGTTGTTGATGTTTTGAACTACTTCTCTGATGTCTCCTCTGTAGCGTCCTTTATCATCCATCTGTTACCATGGTTCCCTTCTCGTCCAATCATTGGCTAAATTCAAAGACCGCTCCCTGTTGCTGGGCAGCCTTCGCTCTTTAACCCCAGCTGACCTGGTGATTCTTGGAACCAACCAGTTTGGTAGCCATGTCCTCCAGGTCCTCATAATCACAGCTAGCGATAAGGGAAGGGGAAAGATCCTGAGGAGATTGGAGGTATGGAGATGAAAAAAACTGATGTTTAGAGTCTCTAGGATCCTTTTCACTGTGTTTAGTGAAGCGGTGTCCCTGTCTTGTTGGTCTAACATGGCCTCTTCCTCTCTCTCCAGGGCCAGTGGGTGCAGGTGGCGTGCTCCAGGGTTGGCAGCAGGATGCTGGAGGCGGTGTGGAACAGCTCCACTGTCCCTCAGAGGAAGGACATCGCACAGGAACTAGGTAAGACTGCTTAAACAATCAGAACCTTTTACATTTTACATGCTTGTTCAGTTTGGTGTCTTACTGTGTGTGTGTCATACTGTGTGTGTGTGTTGTGTGTGTGTGTTTCCTCTCGTGGTCAGTGACCTCTGAGAGTGTCCTCAGGTCTGACCAGTTCGCACGACACGTTTGGGGAAAGTTCTCTCTGGCCTCCTTCGTTAACAGGCCGAACCAGTGGAAGGAAGCACAAACTGACCAATCAAAGAAGAGGAAAATCTTTAGCGACATTTTGGATTGAAGGAACCAGATGTTAAATGTCTGATTAACAAGGATGTTATGCTGTTCTGCTGTTTTGTAAAATCTTTGTGTTTGATATTGACATCATTAAAAGTTCCGCTATGACATTTCATGCTATTTGATTTTTGTGCGACTGACACAAAATACTGTGTAAAAACATGAACCTGCGGGTGGAGATTAGTAACATCACCACAAGATGGCAGTGTAACGACAGAATAAAACGAGGAAACAGTTGATGTCAGTTCTGCAATACTGACTGCAAGAAGAAAACATACCAATAGATGAGCAACATTCTGATTATAGCAAAGCATCTTCTCATCATGAACCTGTGTGTCAGTGGTTGATGGGTATGGACATTTTTAACTGTTTTAACTGTTCTGCTATCTATGTTTTTTACCTGCTGCAAGTCAAGTTTCCTCCTTTGGGGGACAATAAACTGAACTGAATAGATGGCATCAAGGAGTCAGATGGCTCAATGGGTTAAGGCACTGGCCTTGTAATCGGAAGGTTGTGAGTTTGAACCCCGGCTGTGGTTATGTGATGTTGTGTCCTTGGGCAAGGCACTTCACCCTACTTGTCTCAGGGAGATTGTCCCTGTATTTACTGTAAGTCACTGTGGATAAAAGCGTTATTATTAAGTATTGACAGGACTGTATTAGTGGCCAATAGTTGGTTTTCAGTCATGACAAATGTGCATCAGACATGTAACTTCACCAAAAAGCTTGTTTGTGTTTGTGCTTTTGTGTAATAGCTGTGTTGTTACATGTTACTACATTATCTGGTTACATAATGGAGCCAGTCAATGGAGTTCATTGCATTGGTTTATTAGTTTGCACCATTTATCCGATGATAAGACACATTATCCAGAGTTTGGATCAATAATAATAGCCTGAACCCATTTTATAGAACGTACTCATAACAAGGGATTTACCTCTTGCCACTTGACCGGCTATTAATTAATACTGAGGGGATGTCGAGGCCATTTCAGTGAGCTGGCAGAGAACATTGAGGTTGATCCATTAGTGGATTATTAAGTGTTTCTCAATTCATACACAAACCTGAGCTACCAAAACACACATTTCAGAAAGCCTTTTAGAAGCCAAGGCCACAACTCTAAATCTTCAAGCTGCTCTGTCTGTCTGATCCCTGGAGGATTCACTGTTGGTTTTTGCTTCTGATGTGCTTGATGCCCTGGAGGACTCAGCTCTGACCTTTGGGGTACAATGAGCCGTTCCTCCATGATGCTAAATCACATGGATTCCTGGGGGATGTTGTGGCTTCACACAAAGCCACTCTGTGAGTCCACAGCAATTAATGCTGCTTCCATATACATGGCTGTTAACACCTCCCCACACCAGTACACACTGACACACACACTGACACACACACTGACACACACTGACACACACTGACACACACTGACACACACTGACACACACTGACACACACTGACACACACACTGACACACACACTGACACACACTGACACACACACTGACACACACACTGACACACACTGACACACACACTGACACACACTGACACACACACTGACACACACTGACACACACTGACACACACACTGACACACACTGACACACACACTGACACACACTGACACACACACTGACACACACTGACACACACACTGACACACACTGACACACACACTGACACACACACTGACACACACACTGACACACACACTGACACACACTGACACACACTGACACACACACTGACACACACACTGACACACACTGACACACACACTGACACACACTGACACACACACTGACACACACACTGACACACACACTGACACACACACCATTAAAACCTTTTCTATATTGCAAGTACTAATTTGCCCATACTCAGATGTTACATCATGTTATTTGTTTAGAACAATCATCCTTGCTTCTTCTCCAGTTTGATGAAGTCATTTGGGTCTGGAATCTGACTGTAATGATCCCCAGAATAGGTGGCCCAGCCCCCTCCTCTGTCACCATCTCAGTCTGGCTTTCCAGCAGATGAGTCAGCAGAAGACCAGAAGCAGGAGGGGGCTTCTGTCACGATGTCAGCCTGATCGGGTGTTCCGTGTGAAATCAGCTCTTATATTCTTCTTTCCAGCATATTTGAAGGACTCGGTGGTGAAGTGGGCGATATGCCTACAGTGTGGTGTGATAGGAACTGTGGAGAGAGGAGTTTCCATGTGGGGAGGACGTGTTCTAATGATGTATCTGATGTTGCAGGGACAGTTTGATGATTGTGGAATGTGAGCTGGATTTTCCTTCCTCAGTCCAGCATCTTTATGTGACGTTTCTCCTTATTGTGTTTCTACCAGACCCCCCCCCTCTCTATTCCTACCAGACCCCCCCCTCTCTATTCCTACCAGACCCCCCCCCTCTCTATTCCTACCAGACCCCCCCCCCTCTCTATTCCTACCAGACCCCCCCCCTCTCTATTCCTACCAGACCCCCCCCTCTCTATTCCTACCAGACCCCCCCCCCTCTCTATTCCTACCAGACCCCCCCCTCTCTATTCCTACCAGACCCCCCCCTCTCTATTCCTACCAGACCCCCCCCTCTCTATTCCTACCAGACCCCCCCCTCTCTATTCCTACCAGACCCCCCCCTCTCTATTCCTACCAGACCCCCCCCTCTCTATTCCTACCAGACCCCCCCCTCTCTATTCCTACCAGACCCCCCCCCTCTCTATTCCTACCAGACCCCCCCCTCTCTATTCCTACCAGACCCCCCCCTCTCTATTCCTACCAGACCCCCCCCCTCTCTATTCCTACCAGACCCCCCCCCTCTCTATTCCTACCAGACCCCCCCTCTCTATTCCTACCAGACCCCCCCTCTCTACTATTGTCCCCTTTGCTCACTGAGAAAATAAAGAAACCACTCGTCTTCCTACCCCCCCACCCCCCCCCCCCCACTCCATCCCACATCCCCCACCTTACCCCACCTCACACCCCCCCCCTTCCCACACTCCAAAACATCAAAACAAATAGAAGACAATCGAGATGCCAAAGGACTCTGGAACTCCTTGTCTCCTTGACAACAGTATCCAAGCAACCATCACTCTTCAAAGCATTCCTCCGACCTCATCGCTCCCCCCCCCCCCGTCCCTTTCCTCGTCTTCCATCTTTCTGTGTGAAGGCCTCACCTATCTTCACTTCACACCCCCCCCCCCCACACACACACACACACCCACACACACACACGCCCACACACCACACACACACACCCACACACACACACGCCCACACACCACACACACACCC
Organism: Neosalanx taihuensis; assembly: GCA_030340665.1. NCBI lineage: Eukaryota > Metazoa > Chordata > Actinopteri > Osmeriformes > Salangidae > Neosalanx > Neosalanx taihuensis. Next base: position 15,404,261 of record CM059300.1, on the reverse strand, counting down.
CCCACACACACACCCACACACGCCCACACACCACACACACGCCCACACACCACACACACACCCCCCACACACACACCCACACACGCCCACACACCACACACACACACCCACACACACACACGCCCACACACCACACACACACACCCACACACACACACGCCCACACACCACACACACACCCCCCACACACACACCCACACACGCCCACACACCACACACACACCCCCCACACACACACCCACACACACACACCCACACACACACACCCACACCCCCCACACACACACCCACACACACACCCACCCACACACACACCCACACACACACATCAAGCAGGCTATGGGAATATCTTCTACCTTGCAGGTGAACATACTGGAGGTGTATTTCTGTCGTTGGTCTAAGTAGGGTAAAGTAGAAAGCAGGGAGCCTCCTGGATGGTCTCTCAGGTGACGTCTGTGCAGGACTTAAGGAAAGGAACAGCAGGTTCTATTTATTACAGTAAGGATGGATGGTTCTTCCTCTTGGCTGAAAAGAATGATTTATCACCCAGGAGTTTTCAAACACACAATATTGAAGTTGCTAGTTTGCCACAACTGACACAGCAGAAAGTTCTTCAGAAAGTAGGACAAAGACAAGCATCTGCCTCCATACGTTCTATGTTCTTTCTTTAAAATGCTATCAGTGATCCACAGCTTAAGTGGCCCTAAACCCTGATTCTGCCATCTTGGAATATCAAACCATGTTTTATTCTTAACAGAATAAGGACATGACACTCATCAGGGACGACAAACAAAATTATTTTATTTTCGTTTGAATGCTAAGAGTGACCGTGACGAATGAGTGTGTAAATATTAAGTTAGTGACGTTGCCAAGACAACCAAACAACGTTTCCAGAACATGTCTGTTCCTGTGCCCACCCCCCCCACCAACCCACAGAATCACTGCAGCTCATAGTAACATGATTTTGCATTATATGAACGTATGTCGGTGGTCGATGTCGGTGGATACAAAAAAAGCACAAACATGAAACCCTAAAACAGCCACAGGTAGTTACGTTTTCTTTTCCAAAGTGACTCATTCAACCAGGGTCCATCCAAGTATTGCTTACATCCATTCCATCCCAGCAATATTGACCAGCTTCTACATTCTGCACTAGATGCATTTAAAGGGATATTAATGAGGGCTGTTAAGGAATACTTTAATCAATACACATGTCAGGAAAGTCATTCTATTAAAAGTGTTGGTACAAGGTTTGGTTTACTGACTCTAATAACCAAGCTCCTTCATCAGTGTCGATACAATCGAACCCTTCCTGCTCCGCCTCGTAGATGACAGTAGAAATCGATGTTTAGAAAAATGGATTGCTTAGTGTCATGATGTGATTAGGGCCTGAGGTCCAGGTATCAAAAGTGCAGGGATGTCAATTCAAACCAGTGTTTTCCATGAACCTAAAGAGGTACGTCTCTGTGTTATCTCTTATCTCTGTGTTCTAGTCATCGTAACAACATGCTTCTAAACTGGGACTACATTAGGTCTACATCACTATCTGTCTACTTTATAACTGTGTGCCTCTCAGGGGCGGCGTGTTCATTTAGTGACTTTTTTTGAAAACTGCTTAGCAAAAGTAACCACCCCACTAAGTACTGTATGTTCTCTAGACACACACTCTCTCATCTCTCTGCTGTTCTCTCATCTGATAATGAGACGTCTTGTGTCTTTCTGAACCAGCCTAATGACCTTGCTCCTCTTCTCTGCTCGCTCTCTTTCACTCCTTTATTCTTCTGCTCTCTATCTTCTGGACCCCTCCATCCCTGTTCTTTTTAATGTGGTTGTACCCTCTCTCTCCCTCTCCCTCTCTCTCCCTCTCTCTCTCTCTGTCTCTCTTTCTCTCTCTCTCTCTCTCCCTCTCTCCGTCTCTCTCTCTGCCTCTCTCTCTCCCTCTCTCCGTCTCTCTCTCTCTCCGTCTCTCTCTCTCTGCCTCTCTCTCTCTGTCTCTCTCCCTCTCTCTCTCTCTCCCCTCTCTCTCCCTTTCTCTCTGCCTCTCTCTCTCTCCCTCTCTCCGTCTCTCTCTCTGCCTCTCTCTCTCTCTCCCTCTCTCCGTCTCTCTCTCTGCCTCTCTCTCTCTCTCTCTCCCTCTCTCTTCCTCTCTCTGTCATCACACCCCTCTCCTTCCACCCCCCCTTGCTGTCACCCTCCCTCTTTATTCCCCCCTCCTCTTCCTTTCACACACAGCCCATCCCCCATCCCCCTCCCCTCTCCCTCCCTCTGTCTGCTGAACCTGTTAGGGGTCACAGTGCACTGAGGTCATGGCAGGAGCGGGACTTCTGCCTGAGGATCTTGCTGCCCCTGTGTCTGCTCATCTCCCTGTAGCGTCCCCGGTCCCTCTCCCTGTCTCTGCCGTGGGAGCGAGGCACCAGTCCAGACAGGAAGCGCTTGGCCCTGCTGGTCAGGCTCTCTCTCCGGCCGGCCCCAGGGTCCCCCTCCGTCCAGCCAGGGCCCACGCAGTCCCCCCTGGCCGCTCGCACTGCGGCCTCCAGCAGCTCTGTGGTGCCGTGGTCCAGAGAGGCGGACAGCTCCAGGTAAAGACAGTCAAACATCATGGCACTGGAGTGGGCTTCTGGAGGAGAGAGGGAGAGGAAGAGAGACGGTTAAAGAGGGAAGACTAGAAAAAGCCAGATGAAGAGAAGGGGGCAGAGAGAGGAGAGAGAAAGAGAGAGAGCGAGAGAGAGAGAGAGAGGAGAGAGAAAGAGAGAGAGCGAGAGATGAAGAGAGAGAGATAGAGAGAAAGAGAGAGATGAAGAGACAGAGAGAGAGATAGAGAGGCAGAGAGATAGAGATAAAGAGAGAGAGAGATGAAGAGACAGAGAGAGAGATAGAGAGGCAGAGAGATAGAGATAAAGAGAGAGATGAAGCGAGAGATAGATAGAGGGAGAGGTTAAAGAATGGGGTTATGGTAAAGATAGTGTTTCACCACTTGGGGCACTGTTGGAAACAGACGTCCCCCTTCAGTTGATTTACTAGAGCTCAACCTAAAACCTCAACCAGCTATGAAGATGAATTCAATGAGTCCACAACCTGAGGGGGAGGGGGGGGGAGGAGGAGGGGGAGGGGGGAGGGGGAGGAGGGGGAGGGGGAGGAGGGGGAGGAGGAGGGGGGGCATCTTCATGAATATCTTCTCTGTCTTGTCCTTAGTCAGGCCCCTCCCCCCTGTGTTCTGTGTAAAACGACGCACCCTCTCTTGAATGAGACGATCTGTGTGTGTACGGGGGGGTTATTGTGGGTCTTACTGAGTGAGACGCATGTGTGTGTGTGTAAGTGTGTGTGTGTGTGTGTGTGTGAGAGACCACCAGAATGTGTGTGTGCATGTGTGTGTGGGAAAGAGAGAGAGAGAATTAAAGTGTCACTCCCTTGCCATGAATATAATTCATGACCCAAACCTATACAAATCAAGTAGGAGGTACAGGCAGAGTGCTACAGCTCCATGGGTCAGACTGGTTAAGAAGCTTCTGTGGGTCAGATCTCATCCATGGATACAGCAGCAGGTCTGTCCATATCCAGGATCCCATTACAGAAGCCACACAACCTGCTGAGCACAGCGCTAACATGTAGCCTGCCTCTACCTGCCTCTAACACGTACCCTGCCTCTAACATGTACCCTGCCTCTAACATGTACCCTGCCTCTAACATGTACCCTGCCTCTAACATGTACCCTGCCTCTAACATGTACCCTGCCTCTAACATGTACCCTGCCTCTAACATGTACCCTGCCTCTAACACGTACCCAGCTCTAACCCAGTAGAACCCAGCTCTGACCCAGTAGAACCCAGCTCTGCCCCAGTAGAACCTAGCTCTAACCCAGTAGAACCCAGCTCTGACCCAGTAGAACCCAGCTCTGCCCCAGTAGAACCCAGCTCTGCCCCAGTAGAACCCAGCTCTGACCCAGTAGAACCCAGCTCTGACCCAGTAGAACCCAGCTCTGCCCCAGTAGAACCTAGCTCTAACCCAGTAGAACCCAGCTCTGACCCAGTAGAACCCAGCTCTGCCCCAGTAGAACCTAGCTCTAACCCAGTAGAACCCAGCTCTAACCCAGTAGAACCCAGCTCTGACCCAGTAGAACCCAGCTCTGACCCAGTAGAACCCAGCTCTGTCCCAGTAGAACCTAGCTCTAACCCAGTAGAACCCAGCTCTGACCCAGTAGAACCCAGCTCTGCCCCAGTAGAACCCAGCTCTGCCCCAGTAGAACCCAGCTCTGACCCAGTAGAACCCAGCTCTGACCCAGTAGAACCCAGCTCTGCCCCAGTAGAACCCAGCTCTGACCCAGTAGAACCCAGCTCTGCCCCAGTAGAACCCAGCTCTGACCCAGTAGAACCCAGCTCTGCCCCAGTAGAACCCAGCTCTGACCCAGTAGAACCCAGCTCTGCCCCAGTAGAACCCAGCTCTGCCCCAGTAGAACCCAGCTCTAACCCAGTAGAACCTAGCTCTAACCCAGTAGAACCCAGCTCTGACCCAGTAGAACCCAGCTCTGACCCAGTAGAACCCAGCTCTGCCCCAGTAGAACCCAGCTCTAACCCAGTAGAACCTAGCTCTAACCCAGTAGAACCCAGCTCTAACCCAGTAGAACCCAGCTCTGACCCAGTAGAACCCAGCTCTGCCCCAGTAGAACCTAGCTCTAACCCAGTAGAACCCAGCTCTGACCCAGTAGAACCCAGCTCTGCCCCAGTAGAACCCAGCTCTGACCCAGTAGAACCCAGCTCTGACCCAGTAGAACCCAGCTCTGCCCCAGTAGAACCTAGCTCTAACCCAGTAGAACCCAGCTCTGACCCAGTAGAACCCAGCTCTGCCCCAGTAGAACCTAGCTCTAACCCAGTAGAACCCAGCTCTAACCCAGTAGAACCCAGCTCTGACCCAGTAGAACCCAGCTCTGACCCAGTAGAACCCAGCTCTGTCCCAGTAGAACCTAGCTCTAACCCAGTAGAACCCAGCTCTGACCCAGTAGAACCCAGCTCTGCCCCAGTAGAACCCAGCTCTGCCCCAGTAGAACCCAGCTCTGACCCAGTAGAACCCAGCTCTGACCCAGTAGAACCCAGCTCTGCCCCAGTAGAACCCAGCTCTGACCCAGTAGAACCCAGCTCTGCCCCAGTAGAACCCAGCTCTGACCCAGTAGAACCCAGCTCTGCCCCAGTAGAACCCAGCTCTGACCCAGTAGAACCCAGCTCTGCCCCAGTAGAACCCAGCTCTGCCCCAGTAGAACCCAGCTCTAACCCAGTAGAACCTAGCTCTAACCCAGTAGAACCCAGCTCTGACCCAGTAGAACCCAGCTCTGACCCAGTAGAACCCAGCTCTGCCCCAGTAGAACCCAGCTCTAACCCAGTAGAACCTAGCTCTAACCCAGTAGAACCCAGCTCTAACCCAGTAGAACCCAGCTCTGACCCAGTAGAACCCAGCTCTGCCCCAGTAGAACCCAGCTCTGCCCCAGTAGAACCTAGCTCTAACCCAGTAGAACCCAGCTCTGACCCAGTAGAACCCAGCTCTGACCCAGTAGAACCCAGCTCTGCCCCAGTAGAACCTAGCTCTAACCCAGTAGAACCCAGCTCTAACCCAGTAGAACCCAGCTCTGACCCAGTAGAACCCAGCTCTGACCCAGTAGAACCCAGCTCTGTCCCAGTAGAACCTAGCTCTAACCCAGTAGAACCCAGCTCTGACCCAGTAGAACCCAGCTCTGCCCCAGTAGAACCCAGCTCTGACCCAGTAGAACCCAGCTCTGACCCAGTAGAACCCAGCTCTGCCCCAGTAGAACCTAGCTCTAACCCAGTAGAACCCAGCTCTGCCCCAGTAGAACCCAGCTCTGCCCCAGTAGAACCTAGCTCTAACCCAGTAGAACCCAGCTCTGACCCAGTAGAACCCAGCTCTGCCCCAGTAGAACCCAGCTCTAACCCAGTAGAACCTAGCTCTAACCCAGTAGAACCCAGCTCTGACCCAGTAGAACCCAGCTCTGACCCAGTAGAACCCAGCTCTGCCCCAGTAGAACCCAGCTCTAACCCAGTAGAACCTAGCTCTAACCCAGTAGAACCCAGCTCTAACCCAGTAGAACCCAGCTCTGACCCAGTAGAACCCAGCTCTGCCCCAGTAGAACCCAGCTCTGCCCCAGTAGAACCTAGCTCTAACCCAGTAGAACCCAGCTCTGACCCAGTAGAACCCAGCTCTGACCCAGTAGAACCCAGCTCTGCCCCAGTAGAACCTAGCTCTAACCCAGTAGAACCCAGCTCTAACCCAGTAGAACCCAGCTCTGACCCAGTAGAACCCAGCTCTGACCCAGTAGAACCCAGCTCTGTCCCAGTAGAACCTAGCTCTAACCCAGTAGAACCCAGCTCTGACCCAGTAGAACCCAGCTCTGCCCCAGTAGAACCCAGCTCTGCCCCAGTAGAACCCAGCTCTGCCCCAGTAGAACCCAGCTCTGACCCAGTAGAACCCAGCTCTGCCCCAGTAGAACCCAGCTCTGACCCAGTAGAACCCAGCTCTGCCCCAGTAGAACCCAGCTCTGACCCAGTAGAACCCAGCTCTGCCCCAGTAGAACCCAGCTCTGACCCAGTAGAACCCAGCTCTGCCCCAGTAGAACCCAGCTCTGCCCCAGTAGAACCCAGCTCTAACCCAGTAGAACCTAGCTCTAACCCAGTAGAACCCAGCTCTGACCCAGTAGAACCCAGCTCTGCCCCAGTAGAACCCAGCTCTGCCCCAGTAGAACCCAGCTCTGACCCAGTAGAACCCAGCTCTGACCCAGTAGAACCCAGCTCTCACCAGCCTCATGGCTCTGAGCTCCACACCATTCCAATCCCCTAATGACATCAGCTCACACCAACCCATTGAATGTCACACCCATGCTCTGCATCATGAACATCCCCTCCCCCCCTCCCCCCTCCTCCCTCCTCCTCCCCCCTCCTCCCTCCTCCTCCCCCCTCCCCTCCCCCCTCCTCCCTCCTCCCCCTCTGTTCTTATCACAGCTCTCCACTCCCAGTTCAGCCTCTGACACATCAAGCAGGGGAGGACTAAGGATTGTTACCCTGTTCATGATTAATGTGTGTATACAGGTGCGTGTATCGATTTGTGTGAGCGTGAGCGTGTGTGTGTGTTCAGCGTTGTGTCAGCGTGTTTATAGGTGTAAGTGAGCATGTCCATTCATGTATGTGTGTGTAGGTTTGAGGGAGTGTGTGTTTATGTTAGCAAGCTGGCAGCAGTGCATATAAACACACACACACACACACACACACACAACCCCACACACACACACACACACACACACACACACACACCCCCACACACATATAAAGATGGTGACACCATCCGCTCCCTGCCAGGCAGAGATAATCCCAGTAGAGATGTGCTGTCCAAAAACAACAGAGGAGAGGTGAGGAGAGGTAGAGAGGGAGGGGGGAGTCTGCCCTCCATCCTCATCAGGAGGAGAGAGTCTGCCCTCCATCCTCATCAGGAGGAGAGAGTCTGCCCTCCATCCTCATCAGGAGGAGAGAGTCTGCCCTCCATCCTCATCAGGAGGAGAGAGTCTGCCCTCCATCCTCATCAGGAGGAGAGAGTCTGCCCTCCATCCTCATCAGGAGGAGGGAGTCTGCCCTCCATCCTCATCAGGAGGAGAGAGTCTGCCCTCCATCCTCATCAGGAGGAGAGAGTCTGCCCTCCATCCTCATCAGGAGGAGAGAGTCTGCCCTCCATCCTCATCCTCATCAGGAGGAGAGAGTCTGCCCTCCATCCTCATCAGGAGGAGAGAGTCTGCCCTCCATCCTCATCAGGAGGAGAGAGTCTGCCCTCCATCCTCATCAGGAGGAGAGAGTCTGCCCCTCCATCCTCATCCTCATCAGGAGGAGAGAGTCTGCCCTCCATCCTCATCCTCATCAGGAGGAGAGAGTCTGCCCTCCATCCTCATCAGGAGGAGGGAGTCTGCCCTCCATCCTCATCAGGAGGAGGGAGTCTGCCCTCCATCCTCATCCTCATCAGGAGGAGAGAGTCTGCCCTCCATCCTCATCAGGTGAATCCTCATCTGCAGCCTCACTAAACTGGAGCTTCTGAGCTTGTTGTTCTACGGCTCAGATTGTTAGTGATGTTCACGACTGTTATGCAAATTTGTTTTCTTGAGTTCTGGATTAAACTCAACAAGAACAAACACACAAAAAACAGACAGCCCAAAAAAACGTACACAACATAATTCTCCTGAGCCTGAGAAAGAGAGCTTTTAAATGCGTCCAATAATCTAACAAATATCTCATGGAGTTATATATATATATATATATTTGGAACTTTGCCATTTAGCAGCAAAGAAAATATCCTACCAGTGAAACCCTTCACTGTCAATATTCTGAGAACAATTCAAATCAAATGAAAAATCGTTGAGTGTTTGGAGAGTGTGTGTGTGTGTACAAAGTGTGTAGAGCGTGTGTGTGTAGAGGACGTCCTACCTTCTGTGCTGATCTCACGGGAACGAACAAGGTCGCTCTTGTTGCCCACGAGGATGATGGGAGTCTGAGGCAGAGACTCTCTGAGAAGAAGACGCAGCTGAGCGGAGCGATGAAAACTTCTTCTGTCTGTTACTGAGAACACCAGGATGACCACCTCACACTGCAGGGTGGACAGGTCCTACACACACACACACACACACACACACACACACACACCACACACACCACACACACAAAACAATCATTATTGGCAGTGAAACATGCCTGAAGGTCCACTGTGACAATGACACCAGCCATTTCATTTGATGTTTAAGAAATATGTGAAATAACTCAATGTTACTATAAAAAGCCAACAATGGAGTCACAGTTTAAACCTGAATATTCAGAGAACTCAGAGGCCTGACCCCCCCCCCCCCTCCACAGAGCCCATCTGACCCCCCCCCCTCCTCAGAGCCCATCTGACCCCCCCCTCTCCACAGAGCCCATCTGACCCCCCCCCTCCTCAGAGCCCATCTGACCCCCCCCTCTCCACAGAGCCCATCTGACCCCCCCCCCCTCCTCAGAGCCCATCTGACCCCCCCCTCTCCACAGAGCCCATCTGACCCCCCCCCCTCCTCAGAGCCCATCTGACCCCCCCCTCTCCACAGAGCCCATCTGACCCCCCCCCCTCCTCAGAGCCCATCTGACCCCCCCCCCTCCTCAGAGCCCATCTGACCCCCCCCCCTCCTCAGAGCCCATCTGACCCCCCCCCCCTCAGAGAGCTCATCTGCCCCCCCCCCTCTCCACAGAGAGGCAGCGTTTTAAACCTGCCCTCTGCGTCCTTGAATTTCATGTTTCCCTTTGAGGACCCCCTCCTTTGAGGACCCCCTCCTTTGAGGACCCCCTCCTTTGAGGACCCCCTCCTTTGAGGACCCCCTCCTTTGAGGACCTCCTCCTTTGAGGACCCCCTCCTTTGACCCTTTTAACAGCAGCCACACTCTCCTCCTGTGGTGGATCCCAGGAGAGTATCAGGGTCCATCAGCTGTGGTCTGGAGAGGAACATTAACCTCCCTGACACTAAACACCCCCCTGACAGAAGTCACTGTCAAACCTCAGCAGTTATTTCTTTAACCTTTTCCCTCACAGTCAAATGTTAGGGGGAAATACTATTTAACCAAATCCATCTGAATTGCTCTGAACCTCGTCGGAAATGTCTAGAAAAGGAGAAGCTATAAGAACATCAGAATACATTAACTGCCAGAAAACATGCATCTCAGACCATGTAGCCCAAACACTCCCCCGCTACAGTTATCCAAGGCTGCCTGGCTGGACGCATGCATTTGTGTGTGTGTTTGTGTGTGTGTTTGTGTGCTGAGGGGGAACTGGGGGGTTGCCTCCTCTCCTCCTCATACAGGCCAGGGGGGCTGCCCTCAGCAGGGGGGCTGCCCTCAGCAGGGGTTCATGGGTGCAGGAAAACACAATCAAGCGCACACAGTCTCTCCATCCATCTCTGATGAGAGGAGAGGAGGCACCTGTCAGCAGCCAAGAGAGGGGGAGGAGACGAGGGGAGGAGGAGGGAGGAGGGAGGAGGGGACGGGAGGCAGGAGGGAGGAGGGAGGAAGGAGGAGGGAGGAGGGAGGGGAGGGTGGGAGGAGGGAGGACACCCACTAATCTTAGTGTACAGGGAAAGACAGGGTGGCAGATAAGATGGATGGAGGAGTGGTGAAGGAAGTGTCTCTCTGAACTGAGTAACAGAAACAGAGATGGAGGCACAGATCTCAAGCCTGTCCTCTCCTCTCTCTGTCCTCTCCTCTCTCTGTCCTCTCCTCTCTCTGTCCTCTCCTCTCTGTCCTCTCCTCTCTGTCCTCTCCTCTCTCTGTCCTCTCCTCTCTCTGTCCTCTCCTCTCTCTGTCCTCTCCTCTCTCTGTCCTCTCCTCTCTCTGTCCTCTCTCCTCTCCTCTCCTCTCTCTGTCCTCTCCTCTCTCTGTCCTCTCCTCTCTCTGTCCTCTCCTCTCTGTCCTCTCCTCTCTCTGTCCTCTCCTCTCTCTGTCCTCTCCTCTCTCTGTCCTCTCCTCTCTCTGTCCTCTCCTCTCTCTGTCCTCTCCTCTCTGTCCTCTCCTCTCTGTCCTCTCCTCTCTGTCCTCTCCTCTCTCTGTCCTCTCCTCTCTCTGTCCTCTCCTCTCTCTGTCCTCTCCTCTCTGTCCTCTCCTCTCTGTCCTCTCCTCTCTCTGTCCTCTCCTCTCTCTGTCCTCTCCTCTCTCTGTCCCCCATCGATGACACTGTTGTTCACTGCAGGCAGTGCACGCCATCTGTCAATAGCTACCCCTCCCCTCACACACACACACACACACACACCACACACACACACACCACACACACACGTTTATACATGCTCTGTGATTTCAATGTGAACTTTGAACTCCAAACAAAATGTATTTGCATCAAAGATTTACTTTTTACATAATGGAGATGAGTTATAAGAGATCAGAGGAAAGCAGCTTACAGCACTAACATGAAAAACTACACAACACAACTACAATCCAACTACACAACTACAACCCAAATACACAACACAACTACAACCCCCACCCATTCTCCACAACCAGCATCTCTAGGGCATCTGGGGCTTTTCACTAAAACTATTCTGTGTAGTAAAATCCTCTGGGCTTGTTACATCAGATTGGAGACCTGCGTGCCCTAGAATCACACACACACACACACACACACACACACACACACACACACACACACACACACACACACACACACACACACACACACACACACACTCTCTCTCTCTCCATATCTTACTGTCTATTTGTCTATCAGTCTTTAAAACAAACACATGCATTTCTAAAACACAATAAAGTGAGATTAGGAGAGGGAGGAAGGGAAAGGGAGGAGGGAGACCAGGAGGAGTCAGACCGTGAGGAGGGGGAGAGGGAGGAGAGGGAGAAGGAGGAGAGGGAAGAGGAGGAGAGGGAGGAGGAGGAGAAGGAGGAGGAGGAGAGGGAGGAGAGTGAGGAGGAGGAGAGGGAGGAGGAGGAGGTGAGGGAGGAGGAGGAGAGGGAGGGAGGAGAGGGACGGAGGAGAGGGAGGACGGAGGAGAGGGAGGAGGAGGGGGTGAGGGAGGAGGGAAGGAGGAGGAGAGGGACGGAGGAGAGGGAGGAGGGTGGAGGGAGGAGGAGAGGGACGGAGGAGAGGGAGGAGGAGGAGGTGAGGGTTTATACAGACCGGCCTTGAGACTCTGGGTGAGAAGTCAGAATCTGATAATAGGATGAAGGAGCTTAGAGCTGCTCTGAGAACTGCTGACTGAGTCT
>CM059300.1:15375000-15387500 GCA_030340665.1 Neosalanx taihuensis | reverse complement strand
TCTTGAGAGTTCCTCTCAGAAATGTGCACATCAGCATTGAGTGTCAGTGGGGTGGTACTTGACATCATGGATATAGACCCCCCCCCCCCCCGCACACACACACACACAGACCCTCACAGACACACACACACACTCACATACGGACAACACATCCAACACACAGAAGACTTTACCGCAGGCTTGTGTTTCAGAGTCCACAGACAACGATCTGTCTGACAGTCCAGCCAGGGACAGAGCAAGTGACGACTTTCCAACCCCATTCTGTCCAATCAGAACGATCCTCAGAGCGCCCCCGTAATGCCCGCCCTCTACCGCCTGACAAAACGATTCAACTCGGGGAACAGTGTCACTGATTGGCAGGGTGGCCTGTTCATCCAGGCCTGGTATCCAATCACAGTCCTCCGACACAGCCTCCTCCCGCCTCAGCTGGTGCTTGATAGGCAGAGGTGTGCTTCCTCTTCTGAGGGGGGCGGCGGTGGTGAGAAACATGCTGTACTGAGAGAGGCAGAGAGGCAGAGAGGCAGGTGGTTAACATGCTGTACTGAGAGAGGCAGAGAGGCAGAGAGGCAGGTGGTTAACATGCTGTACTGAGAGAGGCAGAGAGGCAGGTGGTTAACATGCTGTACTGAGAGAGGCAGAGAGGCAGGTGGTTAACATGCTGTACTGAGAGAGGCAGAGAGGCAGAGAGGCAGGTGGTAAACATGCTGTACTGAGGGAGGCAGAGAGGCAGAGAGGCAGGTGGTTAACATGCTGTACTGAGAGAGGCAGAGAGGCAGGTGGTTAACATGCTGTACTGAGAGAGGCAGAAAGGCAGATGGTTAACATGCTGTACTGAGAGAGGCAGAGAGGCAGGTGGTTAACATGCTGTACTGAGGGAGGCAGAGAGGCAGGTGGTTAACATGCTGTACTGAGAGAGGCAGAGAGGCAGATGGTTAACATGCTGTACTGAGAGAGGCAGAGAGGCAGGTGGTTAACATGCTGTACTGAGGGAGGCAGAGAGGCAGAGAGGCAGATGGTTAACATGCTGTACTGAGGGAGGCAGAGAGGCAGAGAGGCAGAGAGGCAGAGAGGCAGATGGTTAACATGCTGTACTGAGAGAGGCAGAGAGGCAGATGGTTAACATGCTGTACTGAGAGAGGCAGAGAGGCAGGTGGTTAACATGCTGTACTGAGGGAGGCAGAGAGGCAGAGAGGCAGATGGTTAACATGCTGTACTGAGGGAGGCAGAGAGGCAGAGAGGCAGATGGTTAACATGCTGTACTGAGGGAGGCAGAGAGGCAGAGAGGCAGAGAGGCAGGTTAACACGGCCCACTGGACATGCCCCACATGAGCAGGGAGCATCTGGAACAGCAGAGATCCACTTTCATGAGACTAAAACACATGAAACATGTTTCCTGTTGTAGGGCCACAGTGAGGATCCAGCATCCCTGCATTCAGAGCACCTCTCAGATAGAGAAGCTGCTTTAGGCTGACAGGCAGGCTAAGGACAATTTCAACAAAGGATTGTCGAGTGTTTTTAGCCTACCAGGTCAGACAGAGATGACCTCCATTAATATTTATACAGCAATTAGTGTATCTGAGGCAGTGGCTCCAGGAGCAGGTGTGGCTCTGCTTACAGGGGCCTCTCACTGTCTCTCAGCAAGCTAGCTGCTCCCACAGCACTACAACACACAACCACCGCACTAATTACACTAATTGAAAGGGTCTAATTCAATAATAATGGTCTATATTGTCAAGGAGACACCAGGGAGGAATACAGAATCATGTGGAGACGTTCTGTGACAAGGCTGAGGCAGCGTGTCATCGACTGGTGACAAACTAGAGCAAACATTCACTACACTCTCCAGCCTACATGTCGTACTGTCTTACAGCCAGGACTGATGGTTACTGTCACCCTACAGGGGAGTCAGATGGCTCAACGGGTTAAGGCGTTGGCCTCATGATCGGAAGGTTGTGAGATCGAGCCCCTGCTGTGGCTATATGACGTTGTGTCCTTGGGCAAGGCACTTCACCCTACTTGCCTCAGGGAGAATGTCCCTGTACTTACTGTAAGTCGCTTTGGATAAAAGCGTCTGCTAAATTAGTAAATGTACTGTACTACAGTACTACAGGGTTAGACTGCTGGTTACTGTACTACAGTACTACAGGGCTAGACTGCTGGTTACTGTACTACAGTACTACAGGGTTAGACTGCTGGTTACTGTACTACAGTACTACAGGGTTAGACTGCTGGTTACTGTACTACAGTACTACAGTGCTACAGGGCTAGACTGCTGGTTACTGTACTACAGTACTACAGTGCTACAGGGCTAGACTGCTGGTTACTGTACTACAGTACTACAGGGTTAGACTGCTGGTTACTGTACTACAGTACTACAGGGTTAGACTGCTGGTTACTGTACTACAGTACTACAGGGTTAGACTGCTGGTTACTGTACTACAGTAGTACAGGGTTAGACTGCTGGTTACTGTACTACAGTAGTACAGGGTTAGACTGCTGGTTACTGTACTACAGTAGTACAGGGCTAGACTGCTGGTTACTGTACTACAGTACTACAGGGTTAGACTGCTGGTTACTGTACTACAGTAGTACAGGGCTAGACTGCTGGTTACTGTACTACAGTACTACAGTGCTACAGGGCTAAGCTGCTGGTGGGTTTGCCTCTATGTTGGTTCTGATGAAGGACTGATGAAGACTCTCTAGACTACAGCAGATTCCTCTACAGCTGTTCACACCTCCGCTGGAAGGTGGCACTTCTACTTCTATATTTAGAGTCATTATATCGAACCTGCATGAAATAACGAGCAGCAACTGTTTAATCGTATCTCATATACAATCCATCATATCTCATTATCCCTGAGAAAACACACTCATATTCAGTGAGCGCCGTATGAGAAAGGGAAGCCGTTCTTAGTTGTGAACAGACAAAGTATATTCTACCTCCGGCGGTTAAAGAGGGTGTGTGAGGCGGAGAAACAAGAGGTGATGTTCTCTTACCTGGTCTGTCATCTTTACAGATTATTCTTCAACGTTTGGATAAAAGAAGTCCTTATGTGCGACCAGCAGCTCCCATATCAGAGATCTCTTCTTCCTCTATACTGGGAGGGTTAGACAGGAAAACACGCTCCTCTTCAGTCTCATATTCTCCATTTCCACAGCGTCAGTCCTGCACGATCTTACTGTCGCTCCTCTCTGTGCTTCATGTGGAGGAAAGGTTACACCTGCTCTTGTAGGAGAGACTCCGCCTAGGATACACAGCGATCTGCCCTCCTCCTCCTCCTTCCAGTCCTCCAGTCCAACACCCAGGAGGATCCTTGCTTCCTGCTGTACCTGATCTCTCTCTCTCTCTCTCTCTCTCTCTCTCTCTCTCTCTCTCTCTCTCTCTCCCTCCCTCCCTCTCTCACTCCCTCTCTCTCCCCCCCCCTCTCTCTCTCTCTCTCTCTCTCTCTCTCACACACACACATTTGCTTTCTCGCTCTAATTGTTTTTGTCTGCAACAATGACTTTAATCTTTAATATGCAGAAAAATCAGGCCGGCCATCTATGTCCGTTTTCGAAAATCCCCATTAACCATGTATTAACTGTGCATTGAATTTCCCACGCTGAGCACCTTTTAAAATATGAGGCTTTTTGTAGGACAAAGTAGATAGATATATATAAAAGTAGTTTTTTGATATCGAGCATAAATGCCATCGACGCCAGCCACTAGGGGGAGACGTTGTTTTTTGGTGGAAAATCCTAATTGCTATTTGGTTGCTGTAGACTTTTGTTGTTGCTCTAACACAGATACAGGCCTCAGTTTTACATCCCCCTCCTTCTAAAGTCTGACTAAAGAGCTGTTACCTTGTGCTGATCTGCAACAATGAACTCCTCCCCCAGTCTCCCTCCTCCAGTCTCCCTCCTCCAGTCTCCCTCCCCCAGTCTCCCTCCCTCAGTCTCCCTCCCCCAGTCTCCCTCCTCCAGTCTCCCTCCCCCAGTCTCCCTCCCTCAGTCTCCCTCCTCCAGTCTCCCTCCTCCAGTCTCCCTCCTCCAGTCTCCCTCCCCCAGTCTCCCTCCCTCAGTCTCCCTCCCCCAGTCTCCCTCCTCCAGTCTCCCTCCCCCAGTCTCCCTCCCTCAGTCTCCCTCCTCCAGTCTCCCTCCCCCAGTCTCCCTCCTCCAGTCTCCCTCCTCCAGTCTCCCTCCCTCAGTCTCCCTCCTCCAGTCTCCCTCCCCCAGTCTCCCTCCTCCAGTCTCCCTCCTCCAGTCTCCCTCCCTCAGTCTCCCTCCTCCAGTCTCCCTCCTCCAGTCTCCCTCCTCCAGTCTCCCTCCCTCAGTCTCCCTCCCTCAGTCTCCCTCCTCCAGTCTCCCTCCTCCAGTCTCCCTCCCCCAGTCTCCCTCCCTCAGTCTCCCTCCTCCAGTCTCCCTCCTCCAGTCTCCCTCCCCCAGTCTCCCTCCCTCAGTCTGCCTCCCTCAGTCTCCCTCCCTCAGTCTCCCTCCTCCAGTCTCCCTCCTCCAGTCTCCCTCCCTCAGTCTGCCTCCCTCAGTCTCCCTCCCTCAGTCTCCCTCCCCCAGTCTCCCTCCCTCAGTCTCCCTCCCCCAGTCTCCCTCCTCCAGTCTCCCTCCCCCAGTCTCCCTCCCTCAGTCTCCCTCCTCCAGTCTCCCTCCCCCAGTCTCCCTCCTCCAGTCTCCCTCCTCCAGTCTCCCTCCCTCAGTCTCCCTCCTCCAGTCTCCCTCCCCCAGTCTCCCTCCTCCAGTCTCCCTCCTCCAGTCTCCCTCCCTCAGTCTCCCTCCTCCAGTCTCCCTCCTCCAGTCTCCCTCCTCCAGTCTCCCTCCCCCAGTCTCCCTCCCTCAGTCTCCCTCCCTCAGTCTCCCTCCCCCAGTCTCCCTCCTCCAGTCTCCCTCCCCCAGTCTCCCTCCCTCAGTCTCCCTCCTCCAGTCTCCCTCCTCCAGTCTCCCTCCCCCAGTCTCCCTCCCTCAGTCTCCCTCCCCCAGTCTCCCTCCTCCAGTCTCCCTCCCCCAGTCTCCCTCCCTCAGTCTCCCTCCCCCAGTCTCCCTCCTCCAGTCTCCCTCCTCCAGTCTCCCTCCTCCAGTCTCCCTCCCTCAGTCTCCCTCCTCCAGTCTCCCTCCCTCAGTCTCCCTCCTCCAGTCTCCCCCCTCCAGTCTCCCTCCCTCAGTCTATCTCCAGGTATGCGTCTGGACAGTCTGGTTAGGGTTAGGACAGTCTTTAGGAAGGTCAGTCTACACAGTCTGTTACACTTTAGAAAGTGAGAAGTGACAGAATGACAATCTGAATTAGTTTTCATTCTCCATGCAAGTTACACAAACTGAGCTGTGAGGCCCCTGGAGCTGTGAGGCCCCTGGAGCTGTGAGGGCCCTGGAGCTGTGAGGGCCCTGGAGCTGTGAGGTCCCTGGAGCTGTGAGGTCCCTGGAGATGTGAGGGCCCTGGAGATGTGAGGTCCCTGGAGCTGTGAGGTCCCTGGAGCTGTGAGGCCCCTGGAGCTGTGAGGCCCCTGGAGCTGTGAGGTCCCTGGAGCTGTGAGGTCCCTGGAGATGTGAGGTCCCTGGAGCTGTGAGGTCCCTGGAGCTGTGAGGTCCCTGGAGATGTGAGGTCCCTGGAGCTGTGAGGTCCCTGGAGCTGTGAGGTCCCTGGAGCTGTGAGGTCCCTGGAGATGTGAGGTCCCTGGAGATGTGAGGTCCCTGGAGATGTGAGGTCCCTGGAGATGTGAGGTGTAATCTGGATCCTTAATGAAGCCTCATCAGGTCATCAGACCCAGACAGCTGCTCCTGTGTCAGATGACAGATAACTGAGCTCCACATCTCTGATAATAACACAGTCTGCCTGCTCTGCTACATATTCATAAGATGCTCTGGGTATCAACAGTCTGCTGGATGTGGGAAATCAGTTAGAAAGAGGTGGAGGGGTCAAGTTCATAGATGAAATAGAGCCTATCAGACATACATGGCTCAACCTAAATGACTGATGGAAACTGAACCCAGCTTTCATTCTGTTGATGCTGCTTTTATTTCAAGACTGGTGGTAAAACATGTTGATTAGTTTGTTTAATGTCTGTGTGTTTTGGTGGAGGATTAAATCCATAAATGTCTCAGACCAAATCTTACAGTTTCCACACAAACTGCTGAAGAAACAAACCCCTTATCTAATCAGACCCAAGCTCAAGTGATTCCACCTCCCAATGAATGAATCACAGGCCGTGCTGCACTTCAATATGAATACTTCAAAAAACCCAGAACAAAAATCTAATTAGAGTTTGTCAGCCTCACTTTCAATAAATGCGTTGTATGTTATTTCTTCTCCCGCCAATAAAAAAAGAGATCCGTTAAATGGCAGATGACAAGAGATTTTATCATCAGACTGTAACAATGTGTCTGGGTGTGTGTGTGTGGGTGTGTGTGGGTGTGTGTGTGTTCCCACTTGCCAGGAGTGAGTGTGTCCTTTCTCCTCAAGGTCACATGGTTGTTGAGGTGATCCGTCCAGTCTAAGGATTCACTAACAGGAAATTACAAGTGGTGTTTTCTGTGTTTCAAAGGTCCCACCTTTAGAAGGATTGGATGTCCTGGTAATCTGATGGATTAGATTTAATAACAAAACCCCATCGAAGGCTTTGAAAAGAAGAGAGGAGGAATCCAAAAGAATGTGAGAAAGTCTGTTTCACTAGACATGAACACACTAACACACAGCAGACATGACACATCATCATCACAGTATCAGGATCACCTGCTCTTCTTTACAGCTCTGTCCTGATTCTAGATGAGGGGGGGGGGGGTCTGTATCTATTCAGCATAGATCTGAGTGTCTGTAATCCATCTTTGCTGCTTCTCTCTCTGGATGGTCTGGGGCTCTGATGGGGTCTGAAGTGGCCCAGTGACTGCTGACCTGGATTGGTGACAGATATAGATTCTTAGAGGAACTTTTCAAGTGTGATAACTTGGCTGCATGTCACTCATGACTTGTTCATAGCACTAGCCACCACACTTAACTCACACTTACTTTATAGATTATTTTATTATTTTCTAGCCTCATCTTTATATGTGCATAATTTTATAGGATTACCTGTATCTTGTATATTTTGTATTTTTTAAATTGTTAATCAGTGCTGTACAGTACACTGCTGCTGTTTCAAACTGTAATGTTGCCACTGCAGGACGAATGAAGGATTATCTTATTTTATGTTTAATATACTAATGTATTGTCTGATAAAGGCCATGGACATGGTATTGTTTCACAAACAGCAAGGTCGAAATTCTCACATCCACATTACAAAGCACATCATGTGGTTATATAACATTCATCCATGCAGTGTTCTATGTGAACCAAGTTCTGACTAACTTAACTGCTCTAGTGTCAAATCACATGTTCTGCTTTTGCACCAATTTACACTGACTAAACTCACCACCCTCTACGATCAGTGAGAATTCTTTCAGTATTTCTACTTCAGCAGAGCAGTGAAGTGTAATAATCAGGCTAATCACTGTGGCTTGAATTTGTAGTTGGCTGGGGGATACAGGCAGTAGAAAACACCTTTAGTGGTACAGTTTCCCTCCCTCCCTCCCTCCCTCCCTCCCTCCCTCCCTCCCTCCCTCCCTCCCTCCCTCCCTCCCTCAGTATGTAGATGTTAGGATGCAGCGTTGCTAAGTAATTCTGACAGCTTGTTCAGAAGCATGTGGACTCTGGGTTTTTATGGCAATATGGTGCGTTATGTTTACGATACTATCTAACTCACACACACATGAAGACACTGAAGAACTGCATTTCAGATCTGATCACTAATCACTAATCATTTATATTATCTTCATATATACTGTTGACTACAAATATTAAGCGATTATGCATCTTTCAGATATCCAACATATTTTTAACCATGATAATATGACAATTTCCTTACTTTCACACCTTACATATTTTACACAAATATCAGTACTTTCTACTTCTTAGCTTGGCTGTGACTCTCCTGACCAGCATCATAAACATGTGGACATGATGCCTCGGCAAAGCAGATGTGTGTATTTGTATTGTTATCGTCTGTCTGTGTGTGTGTGTGTGTGTGTGTGTGTGAGGCTCTACGTCTGGATGCAGTAAACTGCACAGCCATGCTTGTGTTGCTATCTCGCTCTTAGTCACCAACGTATGTCCCAGTGTGATGCGTGGGGCTGGTAGATTAGAGGCAGGTGATGCGTGGTGCTGGTAGATTAGAGGCAGGTGATGAGTGGTGCTGTGGATGAGAGGCAGGTGATGAGTGGTGCTGGTAGATTAGAGGCAGGTGATGCGTGGGGCTGTTAGATTAGAGGCAGGTGATGCGTGGGGCTGTTAGATTAGAGGCAGGTGATGCGTGGGGCTGTTAGATTAGAGGCAGGTGATGAGCGGTGCTGTGGATGAGAGGCAGGTGATGCGTGGGGCTGTTAGATTAGAGGCAGGTGATGCGTGGGGCTGTTAGATTAGAGGCAGGTGATGCGTGGGGCTGTTAGATTAGAGGCAGGTGATGAGTGGGGCTGTTAGATTAGAGGCAGGTGATGCGTGGGGCTGTTAGATTAGAGGCAGGTGATGCGTGGGGCTGTTAGATTAGAGGCAGGTGATGCGTGGGGCTGTTAGATTAGAGGCAGGTGAGGCGTGGGGCTGTTAGATTAGAGGCAGGTGATGCGTGGGGCTGTTAGATTAGAGGCAGGTGATGCGTGGCACCTGGGGGCAGGCAGGGGGGCGGGGCTGGAGCAACTTGGCAGCCAATAGCAGCGCTCCTCCTGCGTCTCCAGCTGGACGGGAGCAGGAAGTGGAGCTGACGGACAGCTGACTGGGAAAACAGGAAGTAGAGAGGCGGGTTCCAGCAAGGGGCAAAACACACCAGCAGAATAGCAGCCAGGGAGGCGACCTCCCAGAGAATGGACACTTCCTGTCCGGCTGTGGGGGAGGGATGGGGGGAGGGATGGGGGGAGGTTTGGGGGGAGGGGGGAGGTGTGTTCGATCCTTCAAAGGGAGACAGATTGACAAATTCTAAAATGTAGTAAGGAAGCCAGCTGATGGCGAAGACCAGAGTGGAACCAATCAGGAGAGCTGTGGCTTTCTTGTTGCGGCGGTCTGCGATCAGGGTGCCACGGCAACTGTGCAAGTGTGCGATGATGTGGCAGCAGTTTCGACCGATGCAGATCAAAGGCATCACGTAGTAAACCAGGAAGGCTGGGATGACGAAGCCCAACCTCTGACTGAGCCCCACTGACCACCTGCAGCCACCATTATAGTGGATGTAGGTGATCTTGGGTAGAGCCATGGTGACTGACACCAGCCAGATCAAGGACAACCCTGCAGCCCTGGAGGACAAAGGGAGAGGAGGAAGGTTTGGGAGGAGTCACCTGGTCAACTGTTAACAACATTCATCATCATTTAGAAATGGGTCATCTGTCAACAGAAAGTTCCAGAATAAATGTAGTAGATTAATGACCAGGATGAACATCCAAGACTGGGAGGATCCACGCTCACTTCTGGTCCTCCCCCTCCACCCCCCCACCTCTCCTCCCCCTCCACCCCCCCCCACCTCTCCTCCCCCTCCACCCCCCCCACCTCTCCTTACCCCCCCACCTCTCCTTACCTCCCTCCACCTCTCCTTACCCTTCACCCCCCCACCTCTCCTCCCCCTCCACCCCCCCACCTCTCCTCCCCCTCCACCCCCCCCCCACCTCTCCTCCCCCTCCACCCCCCCACCTCTCCTTACCCCCCCACCTCTCCTCACCTCCCTCCACCTCTCCTTACCCTTCACCCCCCCACCTCTCCTCCCCCCCTCCACCCCCCCCCACCTCTCCATACCCTTCACCCCCCCCACCTCTCCTCCCCCTCCACCCCCCCACCTCTCCTCCCCCTCCACCCCCCCACCTCTCCTTACCCTCCACCCCCCCCCCCACCTCTCCTTACCCTTCACCCCCCCACCTCTCCTCCCCTCCCTTCACCTCTCCTTACCCTTCACTCCCCCCACCTCTCCTCCCCTCCCTCCACCTCTCCTTACCCTTCACCCCCCCACCTCTCCTCCCCCCCTCCACCTCCACCTCTCCTTACCCTTCACCCCCCCACCTCTCCTCCCCCCCCTCCACCTCTCCTCCCCCCCTCCACCTCCACCTCTCCTTACCCTTCACCCCCCCACCTCTCCTCCCCCCCCTCCACCTCCACCTCTCCTTACCCTTCACTCCCCCCACCTCTCCTCCCCTCCCTCCACCTCTCCTTACCCTTCACCCCCCCACCTCTCCTCCCCCCCTCCACCTCCACCTCTCCTTACCCTTCACCCCCCCATCTCTCCTCCCCCCCTCCACCTCTCCTCCCCCCCTCCACCTCCACCTCTCCTTACCCTTCACCCCCCCACCTCTCCTCCCCTCCCTCCACCTCTCCTTACCCTTCACCCCCCCACCTCTCCTACCCCCCCTCCACCTCCACCTCTCCTTACCCCCCCCCCTCCCAGTTGCAGACCCCATGTTGTACCCACAGTTGCTTGGGGGTGGCAGGCGGTCTGGTGGGTGGAGCCAGGATTCGGCAGCGCAGCACAGAGAAGGCTGCCAAGCTGAAGACATCCACCCCGGCCGTCACAGAGGTGGTGAAGCCCAGCAGCACACAGATGGTGCCCCCCAGCTGCCAGTCCTGGAGGCTGGCACTGAGCAGCGTGCTGGAGAGGGTCAGCAGAGCCGCCAGGTCAGCCACACTCAGGTTCAGCAGCAGGACTGAACTGGGTTTGGAGCGTCGCCGTGGGTTACGCATCAACACCATCCACATGAGAAGGTGACCTCCGACCCCTACCACCAGAGAGAGCAGGCTGACCACAGGCAGCACCACGGCGAAGGGGATGGACGTGTTGGTGGACACGGTGTTGAAGAGCAGGTTGACTAGAGCAGGCATGGCTGGGAGGAGCAGGATGGGGGGGTGTGGGGGGGTTCTCTGGATGGTGGGGGGTGTGGGGGGGTGTGGGGGGGTTCTCTGGATGGTGGGGGGGGTGGGGGGGTGTGGGGGGGGTTCTCTGGATGGCTGTAGTCAGGCTCAGCTGAGGAACAGAAAGATGGAGGGGTGAGTGGAAGAGAGGGATGAGTGGAAGAGAGGGATGAGTGGAAGAGAGGGATGATAGGGCAGGGAAGTAGAGATGGTGGGGGGGTTAGAACATGGACTGGTTGGACTGGGTGGGGGGGAAGGAGGGGGGGTCAGAGGGGAGTGAAGAAGATCCATCTCCAGTTTCTAACAACATCAACATGATTCAGAAGACACACAGAATGACAACGGTTTCAAGACAAGACCTGGACACGTCTTAGTAACAAACATGATTGAGGCATCTATTATAAGTCTAATAATAGTTCTGTTTGGTAGCGTGAGGTGAATCATTCACCTGCAGCCTGTGATTGCAGAGCACAGGGTGGCTCCTGTGTTTGATTGACAGCAGCGATGACTCACAGAAGCCAAGCTTTCCCTGCTCTGATCCAGCAAAGTCCCATCAGCACCCACAACAACACAACTCGAGCCACACATTCTGTCAGCACTTAGGAGGTGCACAACCAAGTCAAGGCTCCCAAGTATTGAATCTTCCAAGGGCCCCCAAAACACTGCGGGGCCACACATCGCTTCGGGGGCCCTGGTTGCTGTGCTTAACGAGTAGAGAAATGTTAACCTTGGAGGCTGTGACCATCTGCTGACTAGGGTTCATGGAGAAATGCACCAATCACAGCGCACCAGCACAGACACAGGTACCAGACAGCTTGACATTTGGGAGGATTTGCCCTGTTTAAATGGATATTTAATCAAAGGTCTGAGTCCTTCCCCTGGTGTATTACAGGTCTAAATCCATCCCCTCCTAACCCTCACTGACTATCAATAATAATATGCTGCGTACTATGTAAATGAAGTACATTCCCATACCCTCACTATAGGCAGTATTTCATTATTTATTCATGTTCAATATGCTGATGTGATGTGATGAGATACATCAGCACATCAGTGTTCCTTCATGCATGCTAACATCAGAGAGATTATGAAAGTTAACGACCTTCACATCTTGGAGGATCTCTGGAGACTCTGTGGACCAAGAGGGACAAGCTAACACCTGAGATCTAGCAGGTGATCCCTGGGGACCAATGGGACGGCTGATGAGGAGGACTGAGACCAATCAGGAGGGGAGATGACACACGCTATGAACTGTGTCATTTTTGTCCCTTATAACCAGACAGTGTTTTCATGTGGATCGAATCTTGTAACATTGATCCCTGAAGCCCATGTAGTTTCTATAACAGTGGAAGTGGTCGACCGACCTGCCCTAATTCACATCCACACCATCCATCAGCAGGAACAGTAACACCTTCCCAGTACATCAATAAAGACACTGACAGAATGAGGCTCTGGGCCAGTAAATAGATGTGTGTTCTGGAGGCTGGGAGCCACTTCAAGAGACAAGCTGCCAGATAGCAGAAGAATCATCCTGAACAGAGGAGAGATCAGGGTCCTACTTACTGTGGACAGTCACCTGCTGCGGGGACGAGCCATCCACCATCCA
>CM059300.1:15360000-15370000 GCA_030340665.1 Neosalanx taihuensis | reverse complement strand
AACATCAGACTGTAGGATACTAACATCAGACTGTAGGATACTAACATCATACTGTAGGATACTAACATCAGACTGTAGGATACTAACATCATACTGTAGGATACTAACATCATACTGTAGGATACTAACATCAGACTGTAGGATACTAACGTCATACTGTAGGATACTAACATCAGACTGTAGGATACTAACATCAGACTGTAGGATACTAACATCATACTGTAGGATACTAACATCAGACTGTAGGATACTAACATCAGACTGTAGGATACTAACATCATACTGTAGGATACTAACATCAGACTGTAGGATACTAACATCAGACTGTAGGATACTAACATCAGACTGTAGGATACTAACATCAGACTGCGTTCATTCATCAGCTCATATCCACTAAATTCCTCCAACTTACTGGGTAAAGCATCATAATGCAGACGAGGAGCACTTCAGGCATTCTGCCAAGGCAAGAGTCCTTTCTGGAAAAGAAGTCTTCAGTACAGTCAATCCAAGCCAAATTAATCCACCAATCAGAATCCAGCTGAGTGAACTGAAGAGGAAACACACAAAGAGGACAAACAAACAGGAAGTGAAGCCTCCCAAACAAACAGGAAGTGAAGTCATGTTCAGGAGCTGCTTGAAGTAGGATCTTCATCAAAGCAGCATCTGCTGTACAGACAGAGAAACAGCAGGCTGCACAGTCAATACAGGCAAAGATGTTCAACTATTAAACATCATTATTTTATTGTTCTGCATGTTAATTGGTTTTTGGTTCCCTGATGTATGAAAAATACAAAAATCTATTCACAGTTCATCTGAGATCCAATTTGTGGTACTTACGAGTTGATTTGAACTTTCTTGTCATGTAAAAGTTGGTGCTCATATTATGTTGAGACAAGATAAAAAGAGGAATTCAAATGCATTTTGGGAAATGTCATGTTTATTTATCTTATTCATATATGACTTTTTAGAAAATATACTAATTTGAATCCCGTAAAATCAGATAAAAACTATCATCTTTTCCATGGACAACTAATAGTAGTACTTCCTGTAATAATACTGGTACCAAATAATAGAACAACCATTAACATACTTAAGCCTCCACTGTTATCATACGTCATACAAACATGGTTACGGAACAGTTCAAATAATTACAATCAAACTAAAACGGTTACCGGTTACAGAATAATGTCCACGAAGGATAGTGCAGATTGAGCTCATTTATAATAAATAGGCCTATACACAGAATATCAATACTCCATTAGAAGAAATGCTGAATTATTCTTACAGTAGCAGTGTCACAGATTGTCGTTGAAAAGAGAGAGAAAAGGAAGAATAAGAAATACAGTCTAATAAAAGTATTTGTACAAAAGCGACAGCAAGTATCCTGGTAGTGAGAATGTTTCTGTGTGTCTGAGAGAGGAGATGACACATGTGACATGTTAAAGCAGGTGTGACTGGTGTCCATGATGTCTGCAGTCATGCATCACATTTTCACAAATGACCCAGTGACTAATCATGCCACCATCAGCTCTGCTGACTGTGTTGGTCCATGACTGTGGAGATCATAATCACTTGTTTTTCTCCTCCTCTCTTACTCATCTTCTTTCCAGTTATCTATTCCCAGTCATTTCCTCCTCCGTAATCCTCAGTAGCTTCTTCTGCCTCTGTTGTCATGACGCCTCACTGTTGCCAGGCTCCAGAGCATGGTGACCTACACAGCAGACAGAATGTCAAAGCTCTCCAGCTTCTCGCTTGAAAGGCTCTTATTAAGACTCAGGCTAGAAACAGGAAGACAGGAAGTGATCTGAAGGCAGCAGAGGAAGTAGACACACACACGGGGACAGACAGGCTCACACACACAGGGACACACACACACAGACAGACAGACAGACAGACAGACAGAAGACCCTTTGACAGAAACAGCTCCAGATACCTACACCCAGCTGCAGGATAGTCCAGAGATCTGTTTCTGTTGTGGGGGAGACGGGCCTTCTTCACAGGGGGTTTACGATCTGAGGACCTCTCCAGATCACTAAAGCTGTCCTGTCCCATGCCTGAGAGGAAATGATGCGAGACAGACCCAAGCAGGGACACACACACGGGGGGGGGGGGAGACTTCTATCAAGTTGAGAACAAACCCAGTTTGTTCTATTTACTATTCTATTCTATTTACAAATACTCTGAAATAGTTGAATATGAAGAAAATGAAGTACAGTAATCCCTCGCTATATCACGGTTCACTTTTCATGGTTTCGCTACTTCACGGTTTTTATTGTGCATTGTGTTCTGCATTCTGATTGGCTGAACAGTCTCTCTGCTTCTTCGCTACCTGTGCGTCAATAACCTTGCGGTTTACTGTAATACTGTATGCATTGTACACCTGCAAAACAGCTAGCCAAATAAAATACACGTAAATGTCTCTTGTACAAGCAAATTATCTTAACCAATAATGTCAACACAACGTTCTGCACCGACAAAGGCACCTGCGGTCGGAGGAAGATGTTAACAGTCGCAGAAACAGTTAAACTTCTGGACACGCTAAAGGAGGGTAAAAGCTGTGCAGCTGTAGGTCGGCATTACGGACTGCATGAATCTTTCATTTAAATTTAATCGTACAGTATAATAATAGTAAAAAGATAAAGGTTTCTACTTCACGGATTTCACTTATCACGGGTGCTTTTTGGAACGTAACCCCCGTGAAAAACGAGGGATTACTGTACTGAAAAGTATGTACTGGTTTGTTGTTGGACACATTCAGAAGGTTTGACTGACCGACACATTGAATGATGTCTAAAATACATCAGTGAATACTGCATACTGGGTGAGGACATTGCATCATCTGTCCCCAGATGCAGAGGTGTGTGGTATACAGGGTTAGAGCAGGAGAGGTGGGGCACACACACACACACACACACATACCAGTGTCACATGAGTTGGCTTTCCTGTTGCGATGAGGCTTCGATATCCCGCCATTTGTTGATCCAGCATCATCTGATAGATAAAGTATTGATTCATCACTAATAATTCAAACCTGATCACATCTAATCCTGCCCAGAATAGCTGCCATTCATAGAATCAATCCAAAACAGCTTGTTTTTAATTAAAGTGGTACCTTGATTGACAGCTGAACCGGGTAAATCAAAACTAGGTTTAGTTGACATTGGTGGCACAGGGGGCGGGCTTTTCTTCTCATTGGTGGCTTCTTTTGGAGTGACAGGGGCTCCAGACCACTCCAGGATAGGCTTGCCAGGTGCCGGTGGGACAGGAGGCGGAGTCTTCTTGTCATTGGTCCCCTCCTCAGGGGGAGTGACAGCAGGTGACGTGTAAGGAGAGTTATTATCCCGGGATAGATCTATACTGGGCTGGAGAGAGGACACTGGGTCAGACACACACACACACACACGTAGGCCTTCACACACACACACACATGTAGGTATTCACACACACGTAGGCCTTCACACACACACACCTTCGCTGGTATAGGGGGACGCTGGCCTTCTGCCCCCCGGGTTCTCTGCGAAGCATCTTGTCTCTTTGCATTCCTCTCAACCTCCCTCTCTCCTTCCGTCCCTCCAGAGTCCTCTGGGGATTTATCTAAGAGCAGAGAAACATTTAAGAAAGATTAGGACCAATGGTACAGCCCTCATTCTTGTTGGTGCTACTGTGTGTTGTCGCAGTACCAGAGCTCTCCTGTAGGTGCCGCTGTCTCAAAGCGGCCAGACTGGGCTTGCTGCTCTGTGGGGGAGGATCCGGCTTCTGTCCACAGGGGGCCGTCTCTCTGTCGGTCACTTCCTCTGAAGACCGCCTCCCCTCTGTTACTGCATCTGTCTGAAAGGACGCTCTTTCCTGCTTGACCACTTCCGTGTGCTTGTCCATCTGTCTGTCCGTCTTTCTGTCTGTCTGTCTGTCCGTCATCTTGTCCAACCTCCTGCTAGACGCAATGTGGCCATTGGCTCGAGTGTCTGTGTCTGTCTGTCTGTCCATCTCTCTGTCTGACTGTCTGTTGTCGCAGCTGCTGGCGTCCGAGTCGATGTCGGCCCCGATGCAGCTGTACACCATGCTGGCCAGGTCTGAGGACTGAGACAGAACACAGACTGAGCCATCATTCACTAGGAGCACGCAGCAACACAGTGGAGGACTGGGAGGGGTGGGCCTGCACCTGTCTCTGGATGTGGCAGGGGGGGCTTCCTGCTTTCACCCCAGGGAGGGGGGCACCGTGGCTGGGCCTGGGAGACGGCGTGCTCCCATTGGATGCTTGTATAGTCGACTCCACCCTGACGCCATCCTTTGGGTGATGAATAAATGAGTAGACATTCTCTGAGGCCCTGGGCAGAGACAAAGAGAGACAGACATGTTCCACAGGGAGTCACATGATACACTGCTCTGAAGACTACAGGCCCCTCCCCTTCCTGCATACTCTGCATCCTGATTGGAGATCGTAGAGTTGCGGTTCTTCCGGAATCCGGAGAAGATGGACAGAACACTGCGTCTCTTTTTACGTCTCAGGATCTGGGCTTGATGGAGGGATGACAGTTGACTGGACAAGAGAGAGAGAGAGAGAGAGAGAGAGCGAGAGAGAGAGAGAGAGAGAGAGAGAGAGAGCGAGAGAGAGAGAGAGAGAGAGAGATAGGGAGGGCAGAAATGAAGACAGGGATCCAGGATGTGTATAGAAATATTCAGTGTCCCCTGTACTGTTCTGGATGACAGGCTAGGCAGGTCACCTGTCAGGCAGAACTCTCTTGGTGTAGAAGTCAGGAAGTCCGTCTTCTAGCAGACTAACTCCCCCATTCTCTGAGAAGTGCTGTAGGAGGAAAACAGAGATAACATGACAAGCATGAACACAGTGTGAGATTCTACTGTTCCCTTCCTGTTCCCAGTAATCACTGGAAACTGCAATTATGATTTCAAACGTTCTGGCTGAACTAGATCCCCTGCGAGCAGGAGTCTATTTGCAGCAGAACACAATTACTTATTAGCACTTTACTAATGGTTTGTAGAGATTGATTAAAAAAAGCACTTTGAACTTCAGGATAAACAGACTTTGAATTTGTCGATGCCTTAGGAGAGGTTTGGAGTTTAGGACATGATAAATGAATGAGTCATTAGGTCAAAGTAAAATAGTTTAAAATGATTTATTTAGAGGAAATAGGCCTCTGGGTGGAAAACATGGAGGAGAAATGGAGCGATTGAAAGAGAAGATTGTGGGTTGGAGGACAAAGGAAGGAAGAAGATGGTTGTTTGTTAACTTGAGGATATTAAGCAGGACAGACATCAGAGCCTTGCTGCTCCACACAGTCATCATATAAACATCAAGATGATGACTACATGAAAGAACATGATGACTACATGAAGGAACATCAAGATGATGACTACATGAAGGAACATCAAGATGATGACTACATGAAGGAACATCAAGATGATGACTACATGAAGGAACATCAAGATGATGACTACATGAAGGAACATCAAGATGATGACTACATGAAGGAACATCAAGATGATGACTACATGAAGGAACATCAAGATGATGACTACATGAAGGAACATCAAGATGATGACTACATGAAGGAACATCAAGATGATGACTACATGAAGGAACATCAAGATGATGACTACATGAAGGAACATCAAGATGATGACTACATGAAGGACAGGGGGATGAAGGAAGCCGTTTGAAAGTGTTGAATAAATGACCGTATTGCCAGGGTAAGATCTAGGGGTCAAAGGTCACTTACAGGATCAAGAGTCAGGTGACCTGTCCGGTGCCTTCGCGGTGGGCGTGGCCTCGCGTGAGTCACATGACGCAGTGGTGAGCCGTGGGTGGGGAGGGTGGCCAGCCCTTCCCATGATGCTGAGCGGGAGAGGGGTGCAGAGGGGGAGGAGCTGGGGGGAGGAGAGGAGCTGTGCTCATCACCCAAACCTGGAGGAGGGGAGGGGGGGAGGGGGGGGGGGACACAACATGGTCTGTCTGGGTCGCATGTTTAGGGCCAAACAGGAAGTACATTAACAGTGAGTCGTCTTGTAATGATTGGACGAGGTGTTTGATCTTGAGGAGAGCGAGGAGCTCACTCAGTCTGGTAGACACTGGTCTGATCCGCCTGGTCCGAGAGCTGCGCTTCTTAATGGCCATGGTGTCCTGGAAAAGACAGAGTGTGTGTGTGTATGTGTGTGTGTCAATGTGTTGAGCGAGAGGACCAAATGAACACACACCCATGAATCCATCCAAAAACACACTGAGTGTGTGTACATGTGTGTAGGCGCTCTGCACGTACAATGTTAATGCCCACATCCTCTTCAGGGAACTCCATGGAGTCAGGAAGTCTGAAGTGTTTCATGGTGCGTCTGCTTGTCCCTCCATCCTCCCAGCGTTTCACCTGGGACACCTGACCAAGCTGGAGGACACACACACACACACACACACACTGCTGGAGGTTCCCTCAGCCAGAGAGGCCTGCAGGCAGGACAGGAGCAGCTGCTTACCAGGGTCTTGTGAGTGGAGTAGAGCTCCTGAAGAATCTGGTCCACTATGGAGTTGGTCAGATAAGAGACCACAGACAGTTTCACCTCTCTGGAGGGAGAGAGAGGGGGGGAGGGAGAGGGGGGGAGGGAGAGGGGGGGGGGGATGGAGAGAGGGAGGGATGGAGAGGGATGGATAGAGAGGGAGAGGGGGGAGGGATGGAGAGGGAGGGATGGAGAGGGATGGATACAGAGGGAGAGGGGGGAGGGATGGAGAGGGAGAGGGAGGGATGGAGAGGGAGAGGCTCAGTCAATAAACAGTCCTCATCTTCAACATCCAACTCTTCACCAACCCTAAGGTCCCTCCTCCCTCATGTCTTACTCCAGGGCTCTGTTGATGTCCTGGGCAGCCCTCTCCATCAGGGCCGTGCGGATGGTAGAGCGAGGTATGGAGACACGTTCAGAGACGGAGGAGAGCGGGGGGACGAGGCGTTCTGCTGCCAGGCAGGACATGGGGCACAGCTCCCGACACAGGGACACCATGGAATCCACTATCACCTAGGAGACCACACACAACACATGACGTCACATGACAACCATCCAACCTGTCATCTACACATTAGTGCTTCGAACCACCCTGGTCTGAATCCATCATCCCCTCTGAACAGCTCATGCTAGCTTACCTGCAGTTCTTTATCAGCAGCCTTGGTTAGTTCACCTGCCAGAGCCTCCAGTCTCTGTCTGACAGGCCCGTCCACAGACAGAACATGAGCCAGCTCACAGAGAGAGGGGTACAGCTGAGACCCAGAGACAGAGAGGAGGAGTTATGAAGGAGAACCAGCACACACACAAGTCACACAAGTTTGCAGTGTGTGCAGTGTATCCAGTGTTTGCCGTGTGTGCAGTGTTTGCAGTGTGTGCAGTGTAACCAGTGTGTCCAGTGTTTGCAGTGTGTACAGTATGTACAGTGTTTGCAGTGTTTGCAGTGTGTGCAGTGTCTCCAGTGTGTCCAGTGTTTGCAGTGTTTGCAGTGTGTCCAGTGTTTGCAATGTTTGCAGTGTTTGCAATGTTTGCAGTGTTTGCTGTGTGTGCAGTGTTTGCAGTGTGTCCAGTGTGTCTAGTGTTTGCAGTGTGTCCAGTGTGTCCAGTGTTTGCAGTGTGTCCAGTGTGTCCAGTGTTTGCAGTGTGTCCAGTGTTTGCAGTGTTTGCAGTGTATCCGGTGTTTGCAGTGTATCCAGTGTTTGCAGTGTTTGCAGTGTGTGCAGTGTTTGCAGTGTGTGCAGTGTATCCAGTGTTTGCAGTATGTGCAGTGTTTGCAATGTTTGCAGTGTTTGCAGTGTGTGCAGTGTATCCAGTGTGTGCAGTGTGTCCAGTGTGTGCAGTGTGTGCAGTGTGTGCAGTGTTTACAGTGTGTGCAGTGTGTCCAGTGTGTGCAGTGTGTCCAGTGTGTCCAGTGTTTGCAATGTTTGCAGTGTGTCTAGTGTGTGCAGTGTATCCAGTGTGTGCAGTGTATCCAGTGTGTGCAGTGTGTCCAGTGTGTGCAGTGTTTACAGTGTTTGCAGTGTGTGCAGTGTGTGCAGTGTGTCCAGTGTGTGCAGTGTTTACAGTGTTTGCAGTGTGTCCAGTGTGTGCAGTGTGTCCAGTGTGTGCAGTGTGTGCAGTGTTTACAGTGTTTGCAGTGTGTCCAGTGTATCCAGTGTGTGCAGTGTGTCCAGTGTGTCCAGTGTGTCCAGTGTCTGCAGTGTGTGCAGTGTGTGCAGTGTGTCCAGTGTGTTCAGTGTGTCCAGTGTGTGCAGTGTGTCCAGTGTGTCCAGTGTGTGCAGTGTATCCAGTGTGTCCAGTGTATCCAGTGTGTGCAGTGTTTACAGTGTGTGCAGTGTGTCCAGTGTGTCCAGTGTATCCAGTGTGTGCAGTGTGTCCAGTGTGTGCAGTGTATCCAGTGTGTCCAGTGTATCCAGTGTGTGCAGTGTTTACAGTGTGTGCAGTGTGTCCAGTGTGTCCAGTGTATCCAGTGTGTCCAGTGTGTGCGGTGTGTCCAGTGTGTGCAGTGTATCCAGTGTGTCCAGTGTATCTAGTGTGTGCAGTGTTTACAGTGTGTGCAGTGTGTCCAGTGTGTCCAGTGTATCCAGTGTGTCCAGTGTGTGCAGTGTGTCCAGTGTGTGCAGTGTGTCCAGTGTGTGCAGTGTATCCAGTGTGTCCAGTGTATCCAGTGTGTGCAGTGTTTACAGTGTGTGCAGTGTGTCCAGTGTGTCCAGTGTGTGCAGTGTATCCAGTGTGTCCAGTGTATCCAGTGTGTGCAGTGTTTACAGTGTGTGCAGTGTGTCCAGTGTGTCCAGTGTATCCAGTGTGTCCAGTGTATCCAGTGTGTCCAGTGTGTCCAGTGTGTGCAGTGTGTCCAGTGTGTCCAGTGTGTGCAGTGTGTCCAGTGTGTGCAGTGTGTGCAGTGTGTCCACTCACAGCACGAGAGTTCCTGGCCTCCTTCAGAACCTGCCTGGCAGCCTGCAGATCTTCTCCCTCCTCTGAGCCTCGGAGAACACACACCTGCTGCTGCACTCGCAAACACAGACGCTCCATCACCTGAGGGACACACACACACAAAGCAAATGTCAAACCTGGTGAAGTATTGAATGATTGAAGTACAGTATGTACCTGAGCACACACACACACACCTGCTCAGCTGTGCTGGTGACCAGACCCTGATGCAGACGCAGGGCTTGTTTCTGAGAGAAGCGCTGGGTCTGGTTATTTCTGAGCAAAGCTCTCTGGATCTGGGAGCAAGACAGAGCAGGAGGTCAGAGGCAGACAGGAGAGAGGCAGGAGGGAGGCAGGAGGGAGGCAGGAGGGAGGCAGGAGGGAGGCAGGAGGTCAGAGGCAGGCAGGAGAGAGGCAAGAGGGAGGCAGGAGGGAGGCAGGAGGGAGGCAGGAGGGAGGCAGGAAGTCAGAGGCAGACAGGAGGGAGTCAGGAAGTCAGAGGCAGACAGGAGAGAGGCAGGAGGGAGGCAGGCGGAAGAGAAAGAGGCAGATATCCTCCCCAGCTGAATGCAAGCATTTGGAGACTCCACTGTGGGGGACCTGATGCTCACCTTGGTCAAAGCTTGGTCCGTCTTCTCTGGGGATCCTCGGTACGCCTGTGTGACATCACTGAGGGGGAGGGGCATAAACTGGAGGGTGAAGTTACTGGAGAGGGGAAGAGAGTCCAAGAGACAAAGATTAAAAGAAAGAGGGAAAGAGAAAGACATTGAGGGAGGGACAGAAAGATGGAGAAATGTTAAGGATAAACTGCAGTAGCCTACAGTATAGCATCACGTCTTCCATGAATCATTATTCATGAATCAACACTAGTGTGAATTAAACCAAATCATCATGCAGCAGCTAGCTGCACTGCTGCTACAGTCCTGCTTGACTTTAAAGTCTCTGTAATTCTCCTGATGAAGTGGCTTTGAGAGTGAGTAGGCAGAGAGAGGAGAGAGAGAGAGAGAGAGAGAGAGAGAGAGAGAGAGAGAGAGGGGGAGAGAGAGGGAGAGAGAGAGGGAGAGGGAGAGAG
>CM059300.1:15352500-15355000 GCA_030340665.1 Neosalanx taihuensis | reverse complement strand
ACACAGTCTGTACACACCTGTGGGAGAAGGAGTTTTTGGACAGATTCAGGTAGGAGAGATCAGCACAGCAGCCTCTCAGAAGAGCCCCAAACAACTAGAGAAGACAGACATGGGAGAGACATCAGAGACCCTGAGTCATCCTGGATCAAACACAGCTGGACGAGCCTCGCTCCAGTACCCAGTCAATATGCACTAACATCATGTCATACTGTAGCTGGTGGTGAAATAATGATTTATCATCTTTTGAATCCTGGATGTGATTATGCAGAGGTGATTACGACAGACGAGCATGTCATTAAAACCAACTAGTACAAAATATCTTTGTTATCTTTGTAAGAGATCAAATTGCCCAATCAATAGTGAAGCTCATTAGAGTAGTGTGAATCAAACCCCAGAACAATGAATTATTCAATCAAGCAGGATTTCTAATAGAGATCTTAGACATTCTGAAGGAAAAGACACAATAGTGTAAAAAACAGGACATGAAACATCCATTAAAGACTAAAGATTAAAGACTTCTTTCATCCCCAAACTCATCAAGAGGCAGGAGAGGAAACTGTAGTAATGAGAGAACAGAACACTCACTGCAGACCTCATGCTCATCATTAGAGAGAGTCCTTAGCCTCTGTGTGTTGGACACACAGTTTGAAACTAATCTGGTTCAACATATTTGGAATTAAGAAGGACATAAATGCAAGCAATGGCTCACTCGGCTGACTCTGATCAAGACAGGTGTACTGGTGCTGGTTCACCAGGTACTGACTCTGATCCAGACAGGTGTGCTGGTTCACCAGGTACTGACTCTGATCCAGACAGGTGTACTGGTGCTGGTTCACCAGGTACTGACTCTGATCCAGACAGGTGTACTGGTTCACCAGGTACTGACTCTGATCCAGACAGGTGTGCTGGTTCACCAGGTACTGACTCTGATCCAGACAGGTGTACTGGTACTGGTTCACCAGGTACTGACTCTGATCCAGACAGGTGTGCTGGTTCACCAGGTACTGACTCTGATCCAGACAGGTGTACTGGTTCACCAGGTACTGACTCTGATCCAGACAGGTGTGCTGGTTCACCAGGTACTGACTCTGATCCAGACAGGTGTACTGGTACTGGTTCACCAGGTACTGACTCTGATCCAGACAGGTGTACTGGTTCACCAGGTACTGACTCTGATCCAGACAGGTGTGCTGGTTCACCAGGTACTGACACTGATCCAGACAGGTGTGCTGGTTCACCAGGTACTGACTCTGATCCAGACAGGTGTACTGGTTCACCAGGTACTGACTCTGATCCAGACAGGTGTGCTGG
This sequence comes from Neosalanx taihuensis, assembly GCA_030340665.1. Taxonomy (NCBI): domain Eukaryota; kingdom Metazoa; phylum Chordata; class Actinopteri; order Osmeriformes; family Salangidae; genus Neosalanx; species Neosalanx taihuensis. Next base: position 15,353,689 of record CM059300.1, on the reverse strand, counting down.
TTCACCAGGTACTGACACTGATCCAGACAGGTGTGCTGGTTCACCAGGTACTGACACTGATCCAGACAGGTGTGCTGGTTCACCAGGTACTGACTCTGATCCAGACAGGTGTACTGGTTCACCAGGTACTGACTCTGATCCAGACAGGTGTGCTAGTTCACCAGGTACTGACTCTGATCCAGACAGGTGTGCTAGTTCACCAGGTACTGACTCTGATCCAGACAGGTGTGCTAGTTCACCAGGTACTGACTCTGATCCAGACAGGTGTGCTAGTTCACCAGGTACTGACTCTGATCCAGACAGGTGTGCTAGTTCACCAGGTACTGACTCTGATCCAGACAGGTGTGCTAGTTCACCAGGTACTGACTCTGATCCAGACAGGTGTGCTAGTTCACCAGGTACTGACTCTGATCCAGACAGGTGTGCTGGTTCACCAGGTACTGACCGAGTCCACAGCACAGTCGGTCCAGGACAGATCCAGGTGGACCAGACAGTTGGGCTGAGCCAGGAACAGGTACAGGTTCTGTGAGGGAAAAGATACAACGATGAAGGGTGCACACCTCTGTCAGTCTACACTGCATGTCTGTGTGTGTGTGTGTGTTGTGTGTGTGGTGTGTGTGTTCCTCTCACCGTGGCGTCCTCTCCAGACATCACTCCTGGGTTCTTACTCAGGTCCAGATGAAGGAGAGAGTTGGAATAGTCGTCACTAGAGCACAGAGCCTGAGACAGAGACACCACACCTGTAAAAACACACACACACACACCACACACACACACACACACACACCTCAGGGTGACATCACAAAGCTTTTGATCTGGACTAGCAGAACAGGAGGACTATTCAATCAAGTCAGGCTAGGAGTTCTTCTTGTGGGGTTTTCAGAGTGGTGTCACCAGGGAGGCCACTAGGGGGGGCTGTGGCTCAGGGGACAGCCTGCTGAGGGAGGGAAGGAGGCACACCTACCCTTGGAGGAGAGCGATGTCTTGGAGAGGTTGAGTAAACGCAGACCTTTACTGAGACGGCACACCTGCTGAATCAGGTTAGACACACCTGAGGACACACACACACAAGTTACTCTGCAGGCAGGAGGCTCAGTGGTTAAGGGCGCTGGGCTAGTGATCAGAAGGTCACCAGTTTGATTCCCGGCTGAGGCAACATGATGCTGTGTCCTTGGGCAAGGCACTTCAC
>CM059300.1:15322500-15347500 GCA_030340665.1 Neosalanx taihuensis | reverse complement strand
GTGGAGAGACTCAGCAGTGCAGAGACTCAGCAGTGGAGAGACTCAGCAGTGTAGAGACTCAGCAGTGTAGAGACTCAGCAGTAGAGAGACTCAGCAGTGGAGAGACTCAGCAGTGGAGAGACTCAGCAGTGTAGAGACTCAGCAGTGTAGAGACTCAGCAGTGGAGAGACTCAGCAGTGTAGAGACTCAGCAGTGCAGAGACTCATCAGTGCAGAGACTCATCAGTGCAGAGACTCAGCAGTGACTCTGACCTGGTGCTCTGGGTAGGTGTTCATCGCTCGTATCTCCAGGAAGTTGAATGTTATCTCCACCTGAAATTATATTCATGGCAGAGAAGATCCATATGTACATGTTGCAGGTCTTGTTTTCCAAAAGACAATGTTATGAGAAGAGAATATCTTTGGTAGTTTTCAATTCACCATTATTATCTTCTTCCTCTTTTCCCCTTTCTTCATCATCATCATCATCCCCCCCCCCCCACACATTACCAGTCATTATTTGTGTGACATTACCTTGCTGGGAACCTTGCCAGTGAACAGATAGAGCCTCCATATTGCCAGGACCTGAAAGAGGAGGGATGTTGTTCACTGACAGAGCGGATTCAGAAAGTCTGATGATCAGAACATGAGGCGTTACAAACACCATTACTGAGGACTAATCACTGCATCTGCTCATCCAAACTTCCTCATGATTCACTGGACGCACACCAGGCATTAACTGGCTAATGATTACAGGCCAGCCTAGGGGAATACTGTCTATTTATTAAACTATCATCGTTTTGAAAAATTGTGTTTGTACTACAGTGTTTTACGATGTGACGACCATTTTCAAGATAGATAATGATGCCCATGTATCACAACACAAGCTCACAGAGAGATGAAGAGTAGAGGAAAGATGCAAGGAGACTGCATGACAAGGAAAACAGCTGATGACAAGCGTTTGGAAGACTCTGAAGCAAAGGTTCATCACTTGATTTAAGGGGAATTAAGAAGAGGGAGAAAGAGAGAGAAAGAGAGAGAGAAAGAGATGAATACAGAAAATGTGCAGAAGTAATTAGACTCATTTATAATTCAGACTTCCTCATTAGCATACTCTGCCCACGCCCCCCCCCCCCCCCCCCCCTTTTATCTCCTCATTTCAATCCACACCCGCATTTCTCCTTTTTCACCCGTTATCATCCCTTAGTTTCTTTTCCCACTGAAATCTTTTCTTTATTTCATCACACCATCTTCTCCTTAATCCCCCCCCCCCGTGTGATAATGTAGCCTGTCTGCTTGTCCCCAACAACACCCCAACACCCCCTCCATGACCCCTCCCTCCTTCTCTGTCTCCCTCACAGTTTTCTATTCTTTTCTGCTCCGTCGCTTTCAATTCCTCAAGGGTTCTGTGCTTTGAATCAGTAATGGCACCCCACTGTGCGGAAGAGAGAGAGGGAGACATTCAGATACAAAACGAAAGAGGGAGGGAGGGAGGTAGGGAGAGGGAAAGAGAGATGGAGACAACAGATTTCCCAGTAATAAAGTCTTCAGATCCAGCTGGCTATCCACACCTTGTCATCCTAACTAGATGAACCAGGCTCAGCCCATGAAGGGAAGGATCCAGAGAGGTCCATCTGAGGAGGGAGGCTGAGAGGCAGGCGGACCCCCCCCCCCCCTCCTCCTCCTCCACATCACTCCAGCATCAAAGGGTCTTCTGGGATACCAGACCCTATTACAGAGATTATTAGGCATGTCAGAAATTCCCTAACAAGTTTCAAAACTGTGTTACGTAAACAGGATGAGAGAGAAGCAGAGGAGGAGAGCAGGGATGGAAGTGTGTGCTGGCTAAAAGGCTCAGAGAAGAGAGGGAGAGGAAGTGAGGAAGAGAGAGAGAAAACATGAGATGACTTCCCCATCAAAGGCATTGTTATCACCCAAAAGATGTGTGTGTGTAAACAAACACATCAATAATGCAGCCTTTCAGGAGGGGCGTGTGTGTGTGTGTGTTGAGATGACTACACACCAACGATGCTCCTCTTAGTCAGATATTATCCCAGACAATCAATACAGTTATTCTTTGGTTAAGTGTTTTTCTGAAACTGTGTGTCAGTGTGTCTAGATTGAAATGTGGGGTACAAGCCTGAACAGAACCAAAGAGACACATTTCACTAAATTAGTTGAAACAACCTTAAAAGGATAAAGACTGGATGGTCATATTTCAGTAAAGGAGGTCAGATCAGATGAAGGAAAGTGTTCAGTCAGACTAGAGAGGAGCTTGAAGAGCAGCAGAGTCTTGCTGCTTGACTTATCTCGTCACACAGATGCTCTGGAGGCTCCGCAGCGCCTGACATGATCAGACCAGGACTGACAGGCCACAAAGACGATCCCAGAGCCAGGGGACTGATGTGGGAGAGGAGATGGGAGAGGCTGAGTGCTGCAGTGGAGGACGTCCAGAGCCACTGATGGAACTTAGGAGAGGAAAAGACCAGTGGCGATGGGGGAGAGCGTGTGTGTGTGTGTGTGTGTGTGTGTGTGTTTGTGTGTGTGTGTGTTTGTGTGTGTGTGTGCGTGTGTTTGTGTGTGTTTGTGTGTGTGTGCAGATATGCCCTTGCAGACATGGCACAGTGTCAGACCTTACAGTTCAGAGAGGCAGAGTGTTTGCCAAGGAGAGTGAGGTGGCTGAGGGGGTGGGGTGTTTGGGGACAGGAGGATGGGGCGGGGACCACAGGGAGGAAGGAGGGGGCTTGGGGGGGCTCGTGGGGGCTCGGGGGTTTATATTAATCATAAGCCGTCGAGGCTTCAGGTCTTGCACTTCAAACGAGACCCAGAGATTCAAAGTGTGTCTCTGTGTCTCTGTGCACAGCAGCAGCTCCAGGGACAGAGAGAGAGGGCACACTGTCTGTCTGATTGTCTGCCTGTCTGCCTATCTGAATGAATGACAGACTGCCTGAATGTGTGTAAGTGTGTGTGTAAGTGTGTGTGTAAGTGTGTGTTCATGCCAGACCTGCTGGATACTATTTGTGGTTTCAGCCTGAAGGCACTCTTAGGAACAGTTGGAGAAAGACACACACACACACACACACACACACACACACATGATCCTTGGGCACACAGTCAGTTCTCTGTCACCCACCCAGGTACAGCAGACTGGGACAGGTCACAAGCCCTTCACTGCCTGACAGAGTGTGTGGGGCATTTGTGAGTCATTTGTGTTTGTTGAGAGTGTGTGCACGCAAGTGTGTTTGAAAGCATAAAGTAGCCTCAGGTCCGAAGATACTAAGTGTAAAGACGGACAGAGAAAAGGGAATGTGAGAGAGAGAGAAAGAAAGAGAGAGAGAGATGGAAAGTCCAGGAGAGGGAAGATGCACAGACCTTTAAACACACTGTGCTCCACATTCTCTCATAAAAGGCAGCTCTTCTCTTAATCAAAGAAATGATGGTCACAGCCTATGAAACTGAAGGACACTTTGAGAAGGATGGAGAGGGGAGGTTATAGAGGGGAGGGAGAAGCACGAAGATGGAGAGAGAAAGAGAGACAGAGAGAGACAGAGAGAGTAAAATAGAGAGGAGATGGAAGGATTTAGACCAACATGAATTCAAGTTAGAGAGTGAGTCAGAGAGAGAAAGGTCAAAAAGAAAGAGAGATGTAACAAGAGGAGTGAGAGAGAGAGAGAGAGAGAGAGAGAGAGAGAGAGAGAGAGAGAGAGAGAGAGAGAGAGAGAAGGATGGATCAGGAAGTGAGGCTGGAGTCAGAAGGTCTCCAGACTAGAGACTCTCAGTCCCACTGGGCTTGAGTCTTCCCTGAGGAAGCACTGATAAGGTCAACAGTCAGACCACATACCTCCTCACACAGGCCGCTGGCTGACTGGCCGACTGGCTGGCTGACTGGCTGACTGGCTGACTGGCTGACTGACTGGCTGGCTGGCTGGCTGGCTGGCTGGCTGACTGGCTGACTGGCTGACTGGCTGGCTGGCGGAGATGAACCCACTCAAACAACCTAGTCACACTCTGGTCAATGACCGTAGCATCCGCCATTAAATTGCCCATGCCGAGCCTGGGGTCAGTCTGTTCATCCCAACACTCCCCTCCCCACCTCAGACACAAACACAGCTTCAGCCCCCAGTGCTCTGCACTAATGAGCACATTCTGAACCACTGGAAGGAACATGAGTGCCTCCAGACAGCGCTGAACACACGCTGGCACTGCCACTAAGCCCCCCATCTTCAGCCCCTGAAGCTAGAGAGAGAAGGATCCAGAAACACAGTGGAACACCACCCATCTCTCCAGCAGGCATGGAGAAAAGAGATCTTTCTAATCCCACATGAGAGTCCCGGTAGACCCTCTGTAGAACCCCCCCCCCACCCCACCCCCAGTAGACCCTCTGCAGACAGGACCACCCCCCCTCCCCCCACCCCCCAGTAGACCCTCTGCAGACAGGACCACCCCCCAATAAACCCTCTGCAGCCACAGGAACAGAACCCCCCCCCAGTGTTCCATTGGAGGATCAGCAGCCAGTAATAAGAGGGTTATCAGAGACGAGAGCGGAAGAGAAGGAACCAGTAGAGGGTGAAATGGAACAACAGATCCTGATAAATAATAGACAGAGAGGAAAAAAAGCGTCTTTTGGGGCGTCTGAACCCATCTGATGTCCTGTCGTCCGCACATCTCACCAGCACAGTCACTCTCATCACATCTCACCAGCACAGTCACTCTCATCACATCTCACCAGCACAGTCACTCTCATCACATCTCACCAGCACAGTCACTCTCATCACATCTCACCAGCACAGTCACTCTCATCACATCTCACCAGCACAGTCACTCTCATCACATCTCACCAGCACAGTCACTCTCATCACATCTCACCAGCACAGTCACTCTCATCACATCTCACCAGCACAGTCACTCTCATCACCCTTTACTCCCTTGAGCCACCCCCACTCTCTCTACCCTCTCTCTCTCTCTCTCCACCCTGCCTCCTCTCTCTCTCTACCCTGCCTCCCCTCTCTCTCTCCACCCTGCCTCCTCTCTCTCTCCACCCTGCCCCCCCCCCCCCCCCTCCACCCCCCACTCTCTCTCTCTTTGAAGAGTCTTTGTTTCACAGTTCTTCTCACTGTAGTCTCCAAATGAGGTCTGATAAATGTGTGTATGTGTTTGTGTGCGAGAAGAATGTTTTTTCTTTGTGTGTGTGTGTGTAGATACAGGTGTGTGTGTTTTGTCTGTATGATAGTAATGAATGGAATACTGTTATTAATTATTTTGAATCATGTATTCTGTTTATAATGATGCCTACAGTGTGTTTAGATTATCATTGTTAAAGGATTTCTATTATAATTGTATTTCTTTTTGGACCCCAGGAAGATTAGCTTCTCCTACTTGGTGCCAGCTAAGGAAAATCCCTTTTAAACAATAAACAATACAGGTGTGTGTGTCCAGGTTCTTGTGCATCAGAGTGCATGTTAGTGCGTTGTTGCCTTGGGCACCATTAAGATGTCATGTTGAGGATTCCATGTGTGTCTCAAATGTAAGGGTGTGTGTGTGTGTGTGTGTGTGTGTGTGTGTGTGTGTGTGTGTGTGTGTGTGTGTGCACGCATGTGCGAGTGCCACTGAGCTCACCCATGTCTATACACATGCTGGTATGTAAGTGTGTGTGCATGTATCAGAGTGTTTATGAATCCTTGGTAACGTGTGCATGTACATGTTCTTGGTTGTGTGTGTGTGTGAGTGTGTGTGTGTAAGGGTGGCACAGCGTGACGTCTGGCACAGTTGACACACACACTGACAGCTGGATACCAGCAGACCCCAGAGGGAAACAAGGAGGGGAGAGAGAGAGTGGGGGGGGGAAGAGAGAGAGAGGGGGGGGGGGGAGAGAAAGAGGGGGGGGGGAGGGAGGGAGAGGGGGGGTAACAACAGTAAATGTAGCACATATTCAGAAGCCATGATGCCTTCCTGAAGGACAGTGAGTCATGACCACACACACCATCCTGTGATCCAGCACCAAGCAGGAACAGCAGACCAACAGTCTGATACCGGCTGCTTCTCTCTACTGCCATGCAGCAAAAGATCTGAAGCACAAGCATCAGCAGAACCCATTTGGATATTGTAAAGTTCTCGTAAATGCCTGGCTAATTTAATTGCATCTGAATTGAGGCCGGTAGCACAGAGTGGTTCAATACAGTTTTATGTGTTCAGATAAAGATGGAGGAGAGGAGAGGAAGCGAGAGATGATGAGGGAAGAGGGGCAGCGATGGAAGGGGAGGGGGGAGGGGGGGAGGGGGGGACGGGGAACTTAATAGAGATGGACAGATACCAAAGAAAGACAGGGAGGGGGGGGGGCTACACAGAAACAAAGATGAGACAAAAATAGAGGGGAGGTGGTGTGTGTGTGTCTGTAGTGTGTGTAGTGTGTGTAGTGTGTGTGTAGTGTGTGTAGTGTGTGTGTAGTGACTGAGAGAGATGGGGGATGGAGAGAGGGAGGGGGAGGAGATATGACAGAGCTTCAAGCACCCAGATGAGAGCAGAAGATGAAGGTGGAGAAGCAGGACAGCTGAGAGAGAAGGGCATCTGAGGGGCATCTGAGAGATAGAGGGGCAGCTGAGAGACAGAGGGGCAGCTGAGAGATAGAGGGGCATCTGAGGGGCAGCTGAGGGGCAGCTGAGAGACAGAGGGGCAGCTGAGGGGCAGCTGAGAGACAGAGGGGCAGCTGAGGGGCAGCTGAGGGGCAGCTGAGAGACAGAGGGGCAGCTGAGAGACAGAGGGGCAGCTGAGGGGCAGCTGAGGGGCATCTGAGAGACAGAGGGGCATCTGAGGGGCATCTGAGGGGCAGCTGAGGGGCAGCTGAGAGACAGAGGGGCAGCTGAGGGGCAGCTGAGAGACAGAGGGGCAGCTGAGGGCCAGCTGAGGGGCAGCTGAGAGACAGAGGGGCAGCTGAGGGGCAGCTGAGAGACACAGGGGCAGCTGAGGGGCAGCTGATGGGCAGCTGAGAGACAGAGGGGCAGCTGAGGGGCAGCTGAGAGACGGAGGGGCAGCTAGAAGAGGAAGTGAGCTCATTGATTGGGTATCAGGTGATGCTTCTGAGTGTGTGAGTGGGGCTGTGCTATAGTGGGTTCTGTATGTTTGTCATAAGTCGTTAGTAAACGATCAGGGTGACTAACTTCCGAGGCCTCAGTAGCACCAAAGACCAGTATCACAGCCTGCTGAGACACCTGCCAGCCTGCCCACACTCACCCTGACACACACTCACCCTGACACACACACACACACACACACACTCTGACACACACACACACACACACTCTGACACACACACACACACACACACACACACTCTGACACACACACACACACACTCTGACACACACACATGCTGGCATGAGCACACACACAGGGGGGATGAACACACACACACCCAGTCCTCCCCTCCAGCTTTAGAGTGATGCTGCCACATCTAATAAGACTTGACCGGCTGGGCTACAGTGAAGCTCCGCCCACCTACCAGTATTCTGTCCTCTGATTTGCCGTTCTTGGTGTCATGTTTCACTGCTCTCACAAACTTGATGGTCTGTTTGTCGATGACCCTCTTGATGCTCTCTGTAGGGGGAAGAAAACAGGCTGTCAGGATCTGGAGGTTCACAACACCAGTCAACAAGCTCATGCTCACTTTCAAACAGCAACACGCTGAAGAGGAAACCAAACCAGTTCGATTTAGACTTCTGAGGACAGAGACCATTACAGAGGCTTTGGGCTGTATTCCACGTTCTCACTTGTCACAGGCAATAACACTCATCAACCCAGGTCTGCCTACAGTGTATAACTCGCTTTATCAGATGATATGGAGGAAAGAGAGAGAGGGGGGGGGTCAGAGAAAGATAAACAGAGTTAATGCAGAGAGTTAATGCAGAGAGTTAATGCAGGAGTAATCGACTTTAATCTCTGTAAAAGCCAATCAGTTTAAACCATTTACAGGGCATTCCTACCGAGCCATCCCAGACAGGGCCAGGCCAGGTCTGATACACAGGCCTCGACATGTCCTGCTGCCATTAATGAAAGAGGGAGAGGGAGAGAGAGAGGGAGAGAGGGAGAGGGGGAGAGAGAGAGGGAGAGAGAGAGAGAGAGAGAGAGAGTGGGAGAGAGGGACAGGGGGAGAGGGGGAGAGGGAGAGAGAGGGAGAGAGAGGGGGAGAGAGGGAGAGAGGGAGAGGGGGAGAGAGAGAGAGAGAGAGAGAGAGAGGGAGAGAGGGAGAGGGGGAGAGGGAGAGAGAGGGAGAGAGGGAGAGAGAGAGGGAGAGAGAGAGAGAGAGAGAGGGATGGAGAGGAAAGAGATGATGAGGTGACCCTCTTTGAGATTGTTTAATGGAAGCCTTTCTCCCACCCCACCCCTCATCTCCTCCCCTCATCTCCTCCCCTCATCTCCTCCCCTCATCTCCTCCCCTCTCATCTCCTCTCCTCTCTGTACTCTCGCTGTCATGATTGAATCAGGTTCTGTGTATTTGCACCTTGGCTGGGCAAAGTAATGTTGCTGACAAGATTGGGAGGTAAATAGGGATTATTAGCCATCAACATAATTAGCAGTGAGAGACCTTAGGTGTCAGCGTGTGTGTGTTTCTGTATGTGTGTTTGGGTTATTGTGCGTGTGTTGGGGGGTGGGGGGGGGGGTGTCAGTTGGTTATTGTGCATCAACAATATGATCATCATAATCATAAGAAGTCCTATTCTCTCCAGTGTGTGTGTTTGTGTGTGCTGAGCATTGCAGCCTCTGTAGAGGACCAGCCTCTCAATGCAGAACCTCGCGCCTCCTTTAACTCCCACGCATACAGAACCGCACGCGCGCACACAAACACAACAACTCAGACTTCAATGACATCCAACCCTGAAGACAGATGAACACTGTGTCCAAATACACGTTTTAAACCCTGAAAATAACCTGCAGCATTTAGATGAGCGCGACCACAGAATGAAGCCTCTGATTCAGATGAATGTTATTAATCTGATCCGTGCTTCAGTCCGGACACACTCACATGCTGAATACACACACACATCCTCCTCCTGCCCGCGGCTACAGATCATCCAAACACAAGAACCATCCATGTTCCCAGTTCATGTTCCAGTTCTTCACGAGGCGGAATTAAAGAAACATGCATGCGACGCCGCGTGCGGGGCTGCATGCGCTGCAGGTGGACAGAATCCCGGATCTGGAAGAGGAGTTAGTGCCTACCTGTCATCTCTCTGCTGACGGGGATGAAAGCAGCAGCCGCGGGTTCCTTACAGGCCATAGTGTGCTGCTCCTCTCTGCTGCTCCTCTCTGCTGCTCCTCACTGCTGCTCCTCTCTGCTGCTCCTCACTGCTGCTCCTCTCTGCTGCTCCTCTCTGCTGCTCCTCACTGCTGCTCCTCACTGCTGCTCCTCATGTAAGTGCGCTGCAGCTAATGCGTTAGAGCTGGCAATGTGACCAGAGCAGCGACTACACTGCTGCCTATAAACATATCATATCAGGGAGGGAGGGAGGGAGGGAGGGAGGGAGGGAGGGAGGGAGGGAATGATCAGTAGTTGTTTGGTCAGCAGCAGTGAGATGCTTAACATGCAGCTTCATGTTGGAAACACAACATGACATGTTCTTTCCAGTCCACTAGTTTTGCTTGGAAAAAGAAATGGCACCAATCATGAAATGTCATAACAAAGTATTTGTTCAATTGAACTATTTTAATTAGTATCCCTCAGGGTCTGTTACGATCCTGCTGTCATCTTTATAACTTTAACAGTTAAAACTGAAATGTCAGTCCAGCGGAACACACTGGAGCTGAAATACATCAGTAATAAACAAAGCAGATTCAAACCAGGCATGTTTAAGATGGTGCCATGGTTAATGGGTGTGTGTGTGTGTGTGTGTGTGTGTGTGTGTGTGTGCGTACATGTGCGTGCGTGTGTGTGTGTGTGTGTGTGTGTATGTGTGTGTGTGTGTGTGTGTGTGTGTGTGTGTGTGTGTGTGTGTGTGTGTGTGTGTGTGTGTGTGTGTGTGTGTGTGTGTGTGTGTAGGACACAGCCACAGCTGTCTCTGTTGTCATCCTCATCACTAACCCTTAAGGAACCTCCTGGCCACAGAATACAATGTGGGGTGTGTCCCTCCGTGTGTGTGTGTGTGTGTGTATGTGTGTGTGTGAGTGTGTGTTTTGTCTGTTTTTCACAGAGATGTCACATGGAGAGAAAGACCCAGCAGGGGTGGAATCAGGCTGGCAGAGAGAGAAGAGGAGACTGAGGAAAGATGGAGGGAAGGAGGAGGAGAGAAGAGGAGACTGAGGAGAGATGGAGGGAAGGAGGAGGAGAGAAGAGCAGACTGAGGAGAGATGGAGGGAAGGAGGAGGAGAGAAGAGCAGACTGAACTGAGGAAAGATGGAGGGAAGGAGGAGGAGAGAAGAGCAGACTGAGGAGAGATGGAGGGAAGGAGGAGGAGAGAAGAGCAGACTGAACTGAGGAAAGATGGAGGGAAGGAGGAGGAGAGAAGAGCAGACTGAGGAGAGATGGAGGGAAGGAGGAGGAGAGAAGAGCAGACTGAGGAGAGATGGAGGGAAGGAGGAGGAGAGAAGAGCAGACTGAGGAGAGATGGAGGGAAGGAGGAGGAGAGAAGAGCAGACTGGACTGAGGAGAGATGGAGGGAAGGAGGAGGAGAGAAGAGCAGACTGAGGAGAGATGGAGGGAAGGAGGAGGAGAGAAGAGCAGACTGAACTGAGGAAAGATGGAGGGAAGGAGGAGGAGAGAAGAGCAGACTGAGGAGAGATGGAGGGAAGGAGGAGGAGAGAAGAGCAGACTGAACTGAGGAAAGATGGAGGGAAGGAGGAGGAGAGAAGAGCAGACTGAGGAGAGATGGAGGGAAGGAGGAGGAGAGAAGAGCAGACTGAGGAGAGATGGAGGGAAGGAGGAGGAGAGAAGAGCAGACTGAGGAGAGATGGAGGGAAGGAGGAGGAGAGAAGAGCAGACTGGACTGAGGAGAGATGGAGGGAAGGAGGAGGAGAGAAGAGCAGACTGGACTGAGGAGAGATGGAGGGAAGGAGGAGGAGAGAAGAGCAGAGGAGTAGAGGGTCAGTGTTGTACAGGCAGAATAACCACAGTTTCCAGATTAGTCAGGGTTAAAAACTTCAGCAACTCCAAAGATGCACTTCAAAGAAAGAGCTTATTATTAATTCATAAATGCAGCATCACAGAGCTATGAGAAGAGGTCTTCAGTGAACTCTCACTCATGTACATTCAAGCGAGAGTGTACGTGTTCATAACAACATCCAGACAAGCCTTTCATTCTGAGAAGTGATCTGGCTGGTGATGATCCCAGCTCTGCTAGCTGACGTCACACTAGACAGTAGAACATCGTCTTTGATGGTCAAACCTTTGAGTTTGTGTTTTAGACGCTTCATGCTGCAGCTTTCAGCAGCAGACTCTGTGTCACATGGGTCTGTTGCTGTGTGACCATGTGGTTCAGGTCAGGTTTGATCTGAGAGTTAAACCCTGACCAGGGACAGCTGGGACACCATGGCCTCATGTCTGGATCAAGAGGGAAAAACACAAACACAAGAGAAAAAGGCGATACAAAGACAATTGGATCTTATCTTTCAATTGAATGGTACAGGGCAGGTTAAACTAAGAAGGATATTTTATATGAATTACAGGATTTCTTCAAACCAGGAAGAGAGTTCCAGTGACAGGCTGCCCTCTGCTGGTAGAACAGAGCTCATGTATCTCACTCAACATTCCCCAACACTGGTCATCATTTCAGAGTTCAGTAACATGACTGTCTGTCTGACAGGCTAACATTTACATGTGACCCATGATGTCATCTGAGTGATCCAGCTGTATGTTGAAGAGAGCCCATACTGGGGACTTCTACTATTACTTCTAGTATTACCATACTGGGGACTTCTACTATTACTTCTAGTATTACCATACTGGGGACTTCTACTATTACTTCTAGTATTACCATACTGGGGACTTCTACTATTACTTCTAGTATTACCATACTGGGGACTTCTACTATTACTTCTAGTATTACCATACTGGGGACTTCTACTATTACTTCTAGTATTACCATACTGGGGACTTCTACTATTACTTCTAGTATTACTATACTGGGGACTTCTACTATTACTTCTAGTATTACTATACTGGGGACTTCTACTACTGAAGTCATCTTGCTGCTTATGTTCATCAACCTACACACTTCACATTCAGTGGTAGGATTCTAGCCCCCATGTGCAGGACCTGAGTCCTCTTCCTGCTGGGGGTCACTTCCTGCTGGGGGTCACTTCCTGCTGGGGTTCACTTCCTGCTGGGGGTCACTTCCTGCTGGGGGTCACTTCCTGCTGGGGTTCACTTCCTGCTGGGGTTCACTTCCTGCTGGGGGTCACTTCCTGCTGGGGGTCACTTCCTGCTGGGGGTCACTTCCTGCTGGGGGTCACTTCCTGGCCCTCGTGTTGAACACAAGAGCTCCTACAAAATGTCCCCACCAAGAGACCAATCATGTGATCATCTTTTGGATTCAAGCATCGGCTAAATTAATCCATGTAAATGTCAGCCTGTGAGGCTGAGCGTCTGGCCAGTGTCCCTCTAGTCTGTCCCTCTAGTCTGTCCCTCTAGTCTGCAAACAGAGCGGTTTACTGGGTCAGTGCAGTGAAGGTCACCCCTCATGGCCCTGCAGACAGTATGGGGGCCCTCGTATGTCAGTGCCAGGGGCCTGTGATGTAGCCCCAGCGCTGGAGGGCCCCCCTTCACAGTAATGTGGTTTGATGTGTGCTCTCAGTAGAGCTTAATAGGCAGCAGTACATGACACAGTACAGAAGACTGGGATCCAGGGAGTCTACAGCACTGTTTGGGGAGTCAGATGGCTCAATGATTAAGGTGTTGGCCTCATGAACGGAAGGTTGTGAGATCGCGCCCTGGCTGTGGCTATATGACGTTGTATCCTTGGGCAAGACACTTCACCCTACTTGCCTCAGGGAGAATGTCCCTGTACTTACTGTAAGTTGCTTTGGATAAAAGCGCCTGATAAATGTAAACAGTCATGTTACCCAACACTGAAATTATGACCAGTGTTGGGGAATGTTGAGTGAGATACATGAGCTCTGTTCTACCAGCAGAGGGCAGCCTGTCACTGGAACTCTATTCCTGGTTTGAAGAAATCCTGTAATTCATATAAAATATCCTTCTTAGTTTAACCTGCCCTGTACCATTCAATTGAAAGATAAGATCCAGTTGTCTTTGTATCGCCTTTTTCTCTTGTGTTTGTGTTTTTCCCTCTTGATCCAGACATGAGGCCATGGTGTCCCAGCTGTGCCTCTCATCTCCTCCCATCTCCCAGTCTGAACTACAGCTCTGTCTGCAGTTCAACTTCTTCAAAAAGCCGATCGAACCTTGAGCACTCAGATTTTTCTGAGAAGTTTTCAGTCATTACAGTGTGAACTTTAACCTCAACCTCAAAAATACAAGTGCAGTGACCCATGACGTCATCAGAGTGATCCATGGGTGTGGCTGTGATCAGGATCATGGAGGAACTGCAGTGTGGCCTCTCTGTCTGAGGGGGGCGCTGTTACTAACAGCTGCTCTACACAGCAGGATCCACCAGATGGCAGTAAGACTCTGTGGAACACCAGATGGCTTCACTGCATTAGAAGTTTCTTAACAAAACTCCAATAGCCTCTGACGTCAGATATTATAAGACAGCTCTGTTCATTAAACACTGTTTTATGTGTTTGATTAAACTCTTTGAGTTTAAATGTTGAATATTCATGAATCTTCAACAAAAGAGTCCATTGCAGATAAGAGGACAGTCACTGTCACATCTGAATAAAGAAAATGCAATATCCTCTTCAAATATAATATAATAATAATATGTTTTGTTAATTAACCAATTTAGCAGTTGATAATGATATTATGAACGGGTGTGTTTGAATTAGTGGGTCTGTTTGTGTTTCAGTGTCTATCAGTTCATTTCCTTGGTTATTTAGTCTAATCATCTCAAATCAGCAGCACAGATTAAGTCTCATCTGAATCTCTGCACCTCGACAGACAAGCAGGCAGGCAGGCACACACACACACACACACATGCTTACACATGTGCACTCACACACACCTGCACACACACAGGCACACACACACGCACACACACACATGCTTACACATGTGCACTCACACACACAGGCATACACACACACACACTAATTCCCTTCAGTCTTCACTCAGTGAAATGTTCCAACAGTCCAGATTTGATCTCCCAGCGAGGAGCAGCTCCACTCTTTACAGCAGCTGACACCATCTCCAGTACAACACCATCTCCAGTACAACACCATCTCCTGTACAACACCATCTCCTGTACAACACCATCTCCAGTACAACACCATCTCCAGTACAACACCATCTCCTGTACAACACCATCTCCAGTACAACACCATCTCCAGTACAACACCATCTCCTGTACAACACCATCTCCTGTACAACACCATCTCCAGTACAACACCATCTCCTGTACAACACCATCTCCTGTACAACACCATCTCCTGTACAACACCATCTCCAGTACAACACCATCTCCAGTACAACACCATCTCCTGTACAACACCATCTCCAGTACAACACCATCTCCAGTACAACACCATCTCCAGTACAACACCATCTCCAGTACAACACCATCTCCTGTACAACACCATCTCCTGTACAACACCATCTCCAGTACAACACCATCTACAGTACAACACCATCTCCAGTACAACACCATCTCCAGTACAACACCATCTCCAGTACAACACCAACAGTAATCTGCTCCACATTTCTGGATGTGCCTTGCAGTCAACAGCATCAGGACACAGGAAGAAGCACGTCTGTAGCTGTGCAGGGATCTGTGTGTATCACAGCACCTGTCATCCTGGAGCCTGGATCTCTTTGGTGTTCACACACACACACACACACACACACACACCCCTCCACCTGACTCCCATGACTGCTTGTCTCCATCTAGGACACTTCAAAGCCCTTAAATCTTGGGGATTTTGAGTCGAATGTCAAGATATATAACGTAGTATAAATACGTTAAATAACTACAATACATATTCAGCATACTGTCTAGTAGTATACCTTATTCTGAATACACACTCTGAAGATCATCTGGGGAGCTGTTCCTTGATGGGTAGTGTACAGCACGGACTGTAGCTTGGTATGTCATGTATGATAAAACCTTTATATTACAGTACTTCTGCTGGCCCTGAACATCCCAATGCCTCACAAATGACTAAATGTAAATAGTCTGACTGTCAGCTATGGGCGGTAGTGTATGTTACCAGGGTTGAAAGTGTATTTCAGTGACCAGTGTGGGATCAGGCTAATGCGTTGTGCTTATCCAAGCACTTTAAAGGACCGAGTTACCTACCTCAGCTACAGTAATACCATGCCACCTTAAAGCACTTTAAAGGAGCGAGTTACCTACCTCAGCTACAGTAATACCATGCCACCTTAAAGCAAGTCAGCCATTTCTTCTAATAAAAGATTTGTCACATAACAGGTATTCTTTTCCCTCTCAAACATCTTGACTGAATCTTATAGGACAAGAATGAAACCTTGACAGATGTTCAAATTGCAACAAAGACACAAAACGTTTCACTCATTTTTCACAGCGGACATCTTTTTTGCTGCTTTCAAACATGGTTTCATTGGCACTTTATTGGTTCCATGTGCTTCAGTATTCCACCGAGCGTCCTGATTGGCTCAGACCTCCTCCATGCTCTACAGCAGCTCATTCCACACCTGGTGTATCAGAGTCCTACCATGAAGTTCTCATTAGTCTCTCACCCATGACCTCCCCCCTCCACACCCCCCCTCCACCCCCCCCTCCACCTCTCCCCTTGTTGCATTATAGATCCCCCTGCCAGTTCACTGTTAGGAGATCGAAGTCTAATTAAGATTGTTAATGAAGATTTAATTTTCCACTTCAAATGAGCCAGAGAGCACTGAGCTGTCAGAGAGAGAGAGGGAGACAGGGAGAGCGACAGAGGGAGAGTGATGGGGAGAGACAGAGGGAGAGAGAGAGATAAACATAGATAGTTAGATAGACGCTTCTGCATTCAGAATACTCACCTAACATGACATAGAGGTTCATACAATAGGATTGTGTTCTTCAGCACAGATGTCAAACTCCAGTCCTTGAGGGACACTGTCCTGATTGTTTGATGTTTGATAACGACCCTTCATTAGTATCAGGTGTGCTGGAGCAGGGAAACATCTAAAACCTTCAGGATAGTGGCCCTCCAGGACTGGAGCTGGACACCCCATAGTGCAGGAGTGGGCAATCCTGGTCCTCGAGGGCCACTGTCCTAAAGGATTTAGATGTTTCCCTGCTCCAGCACACCTGATACTAATGAACATGGTTTGTTATCAAGCTCTGTGGATAGTGACCATTCATTAGAATCAAGTGTTTTGGAGCAGGGAAACCTTCCGCTTAGCGGCCCTCAAGGACCGAAATTGCCCATCACTGCCACAATGTAATAGTATGTAGTCTGTATTCATGACCATGGTTATCAATAGTCATCAATGCCTTGGTCTTTAAAAAGAAAAAGTTTGTAGTCGTCACTCTTAAAGTTATGCAAAGCAGTGGGTCAGATTCCTCACTTCCAATCTCTCTCCTCGGGTGTCAAACCAGATTGTTGTAATCAAGTAGAACTGCATTAGCAAAGATCTTTCTCTTCCACTATTCCTTCTGATCTCGTGCAGGGAAACATCGAACTTGATTAGCATAATAATCTGAAAGTATTCACAACCGTATAATTCTCTGACACCCTGAATGATCACTGAGCATTTGAGTAAGAAAAGCCATCTGTTGTTCTGTTCTATTCCCATAGGGAAAACACACATCCAACATAATCCATTTCTTTGAATCAAATAATTTTTTATTCAAATTTACAAAAAAGAAAAGTAAAAGGTGCAACTGAATAAATACACTTTGATTTAGCAGGTCATGATTCAACTTCGTGCAGGTGTGATGAAGGATCAAGGAAACTAACCCAGGGGTTACACACACACACACACAAACATACACACACACACCAACACACACACACACACACACCCACACACAACACACACACGCACGCACGCACGCACACACTCACACACACCTCATTTTACACATCATGTACACAGATTCCCCACTTTAATACAGTGTCTTCAACTGCAACTAAACTAACTGCAGATTGAATGTCCTGACGTATTTCTTGTTATTTTTTTCATTTTGTAAAGCTCTGTTGGAAGTCGCTTTGGATAAAAGCGTCTGCTAAATTAATACATGTAAAGAATGTTGCAGTCTGTGTGTCCATTCTATTCAGGTGGAGGAAACTGGTATTCTGGATGCAGAACTGAGACTGATTCTAAACAGCTGATTCTACTAATAATGATTCTGATTACATCAGTTTGGTTTTCTAAACTGGCTCATAAATTGTGATCTTCAGCTCAATCAAGTGGTCCAGTTACTGGTCACCCTGAGATCTTGCCACTAGCCACATTTAAACCAATCATGGAAAGCATTGCTTTCATTTACAACAATCAGCAAAGACGTCACTCTGATTTAGGTGAATTAGCAGTAGCAGAGCACCTGCAGTCAATGAACACTGCAGAATCATTTACCTAGTCTGACAGATGGTTATTCTTCATATGATGGTCAGAAAAAAAATGGGTTTCAACAGCTATGACACATGTAGAGATATGTACATTTGGCCAAGCTATCTGTTATCTTTCCATGTTAGTAACTTAGCATGTTCCCTGGGTTCCCTTAGTCATGGTCCCTGGTGTCTCAGGTGAGTCATGGTCTCTGGTGTCTCAGGTGAGTCATGGTCTCTGGTGTCTCAGGTGAGTCATGGTCTCTGGTGTCTCAGGTGAGTCATGGTCTCTGGTGTCTCAGGTGAGTCATGGTCTCTGGTGTCTCAGGTGAGTCATGGTCCCTGGTGTCTCAGGTGAGTCATGGTCTCTCAGGTGTCATGGTCTCTGGTGTCTCAGGTGAGTCATGGTCCCTGGTGTCTCAGGTGAGTCATGGTCCCTGGTGTCTCAGGTGAGTCATGGTCTCTGGTGTCTCAGGTGAGTCATGGTCTCTGGTGTCTCAGGTGAGTCATGGTCTCTGGTGTCTCAGGTGAGTCATGGTCCCTGGTGTCTCAGGTGAGTCATGGTCTCTGGTGTCTCAGGTGAGTCATGGTCCCTGGTGTCTCAGGTGAGTCATGGTCTCTGGTGTCTCAGGTGAGTCATGGTCTCTGGTGTCTCAGGTGAGTCATGGTCCCTGGTGTCTCAGGTGAGTCATGGTCCCTGGTGTCTCAGGTGAGTCATGGTCTCTGGTGTCTCAGGTGAGTCATGGTCTCTGGTGTCTCAGGTGAGTCATGGTCTCTGGTGTCTCAGGTGAGTCATGGTCTCTGGTGTCTCAGGTGAGTCATGGTCCCTGGTGTCTCAGGTGAGTCATGGTCTCTGGTGTCTCAGGTGAGTCATGGTCCCTGGTGTCTCAGGTGAGTCATGGTCTCTGGTGTCTCAGGTGAGTCATGGTCTCTGGTGTCTCAGGTGAGTCATGGTCCCTGGTGTCTCAGGTGAGTCATGGTCCCTGGTGTCTCAGGTGAGTCATGGTCTCTGGTGTCTCAGGTGAGTCATGGTCCCTGGTGTCTCAGGTGAGTCATGGTCCCTGGTGTCTCAGGTGAGTCATGGTCTCTGGTGTCTCAGGTGAGTCATGGTCCCTGGTGTCTCAGGTGAGTCATGGTCTCTGGTGTCTCAGGTGAGTCATGGTCTCTGGTGTCTCAGGTGAGTCATGGTCCCTGGTGTCTCAGGTGAGTCATGGTCCCTGGTGTCTCAGGTGAGTCATGGTCTCTGGTGTCTCAGGTGAGTCATGGTCTCTGGTGTCTCAGGTGTGCTGGAATGGTCGGTCTGTCTGGGCTCCTAGTGTAGTCGTACACAGAGACATGAAGGCAGGTCCCCCCCCTGTCGGCCATCAGCATCTGTCCTCTTGGTGAGTCAAGAATAAAAGCATCGTTTGGGGAACAGAAACATCTTCTTCACATTTCTTGGGTGGAGACTTAGACTTAGACTCCAAGTTGAATGAAGGACAAGTTCAGGTTCAAATGAGTTCAATCCAGTTCAGTCCAGTTTAGTACAATTTAGTCCAGTTCAGTTCCGTTCAGTCGTGTTCAGTCCGGGTCCGTCCGGTTCAGTCCTGTTCAGTCTGGTTTAGTCCGGTTCTGTCCAGATTCATCCAGTCCCTCCTCACTCCTGCTCCTTTTCAAGTGACAGTTTATTAGGACTTCTTTAACTCTTCTCTTTTTAGCAACAGTACTCAGTGATATTTACAGTTGAAATCGATGTACGGACAATAGAACATTTGTTTTTTGTTACATTGACATATTTCAAAAACAAAAAAGACCAAACAACAGCATTTAATCTTTGACATTATTCATAATCTATTACTGAACATCACAGTATAAAAGTGCATTCCATCTTATCATCCAGTCTGATTATTTTCTTGACCTCCTGGAAGCTTATTTAAGGGTGATCACATGTGTTTGTGCTGGCCAATCTGACAGCAGCATTCTGTCCCACAATTCTTGTCTTATTAAGGATGTTCTGATTGGAACAGGGAAACTCTTGAATTGATCGCCGGATCAGATTTCTTAAAAAAATATCCAGACTTGGTCCTCAAGACATTATGATTGAACTCTGAAGTTTTTGCATAAAAGAAAAAATATTCAAAGTCTCTTTAAAAACCATAAATAAATATGTGGTCTCGTTTTTTGTCTGACTTGTCAGACAAAACACAAGATAGTTTAGCAATGTACTACAATACAATCAAAGCCTTGTGGTACTAAGGGTGTTCTATATGTGTGTGTGTGTGTGTGTGTGTGTGTGTTTGTAAACATAACAACTCTCTACTAACATGGAGAAGTTCATATCCCTAAATCATTGAAAATTTTCATGTCTATTTTACGGTAATCTTACTCCAAGGGGAATAATCTTTTTCAGGATTTAAATGATTCATTGTTTTCATTTGGGATGAAGTAGTGAGCTGAATAATTCACTTTTCTAGCTCTGCAGAAGAACAGTAAATCTACAGTTCTGATACAGTCATCCCTCAACTCTATATTCTATATTTCTCTCCTTCTTTATCAGTCTTGCTCTCCATTCCCCAGGTCTTGTACATATAAAACAGCTTCCTATCTCTCCTGTGCTTCAGCCTACTTTTCATCTGTCCCTGTTGACTGAACTGTCTAGCAGACAGTCCCAACAAACAAACTAGCTGGGATTTCATTCCTTGCTCATTTCTATGCAAAGTCCACAGACACACAGTAAACACAGTAAACACACTCGCTCACTCAGTCAAGCACACACACAAAGAAACACACACACAAATACACAAAGACGACAAGAGACACAGACACACTAAAACAGCGCCACTTTCACACCTTCATCCCTCCTTCCTTCCCTCTCTCTTCCTCTCGTTTGTTTCTCATTCTCTGCGTGTCGAGAGCAGAATGCATCAGTCTTAGATACTTCAGGTTGTTTTTCTTTGTCCAAAGCATTTAACAAATGGTTGCTGCTTAGTGGAGGACGAGCTTGCACCGTATCTGTGACTCTGCTCACACGGATCTGCTTTTTAGCACTTATTGCTTTAAATTACATCCATCACTCCCTCCCCTGGCCTCTCCTCCCTCTGCTCATTTTTCTCTGTCTCTTTTTATTACTTTGCCTCTTCATCTCTTTCTCTCTTAACTTCTCTTCCCATTATTCTAGCTGCAGTTGCCTTTTAATCATCCTCCCTTCCTATTCTCCTCTTCCTTCTCTCTTCTCAGTTCATCTTGTCTCCTGCTGCCTCCTCCTCCTCCTTCCCCCCCTCCTCTCTCTGTTTCTCCTTTTTCTTTCTCTCTCCTTCCTCTTTACCTTTATCCTCGTCTCTCTCTTTTTCCCTCTCCCGGAACAGCTGGGCTAGCTTCTGGAAGCGAGGTCCCCACTGCTCCAGACCTCCTCCTCCCCATTCATCCTTCTCCACCTCCTTCTCTCCTTCACTCTCCAGGGAGCTGAGCGAGCCGGCTCGTGACCCAGTGCCCTCCAGACCGTACACCTGCACCGAGTCATAGGGTGGCTGGGAGGGGTCAAAGGTCACCTGGGCCAGACGCAGGCGGAGGAACTCTCCCACTCTGAGGGCGAGGGAGTGACCCCCCAGCCCTGGAGCCCCCCTCCCCACTTCCATCCCTGGGACCCACCCCGCCCCGTACTCCATCACCCCCCCGTAAACCCCCCTGGCCTGCCCTGGGAAGGGTAGCAGCTGTGGGGTCATATCCCTCCGCCCTAAGATATAGCCCCCCAGGCCCACCCTGTCCCTCCAGTCAGACTTAAAGCCCGCCCCCTCCTGATACATCCCCCCACAAGTAGTCCCGGTCAGAGATATCCCTCCACCTTCCCTGTCTGGCCTTGCCACCACAAAGTTGCTGCCCATTTCCAGGCCTCCTCTGCCCAGACTGCCAGGGTAGTCCCTCTGTTCGGACACCTCCCCCTGCAGGACGGTGGCGTAATTGCGAGCTGCAGCCGAGGATTGTGATTGGCCGTCAGTGGTGTTCCCCTGAGCACTGCCAGCTCCTGTGGAGGACTCAGGCAGGTTAGACCCAGACCCAGCGCTGCGTTTAGGGGACACGCCGGCTCGGGAGGCCCTGCGGCCAGCGAGGGGCAGGGTGGCCGTGTCACAGATCCAGCCACTCGCACCGTGAACCTGGCCCACCATGGAGCCGGAGCGGGTCAGGACCAAGGTGTGGTCCCGGGGCAGGCTCTCAGCCTGGACCTGCAGGGGGCGGAGGTGAGGAGGAGGGGGTTCAGTCCGGGGCAGGGGCAGGGTGTAGCACTGTGGCAGGTTAGATTAGGCCAGGAACAGGGAGGTGGAGGGGAGGAGGAGTAACAAAGAGGAGGATCAGAGCCAGACATGCAGGAAGAGGAGGAGTCAAAAAAAGGAGAGAGGAAATGTTAATAAAGGAGAGGACGGAGTGAAAGTCAGAGTGTTCCAAAACAAGCGAGGACAGACAGAGGGAGAGGAGGAGAGAAGGAGAGGAGGAGAGGAGGAGAGGAGGAGAGAAGGAGAGGAGAGAAGGAGAGGAGGAGAGGAGGAGAGAAGGAGAGGAGGAGAGGAGGAGAGGAGGAGAGGAGGAGAGGAGGAGAGGAGAGGAGGAGAGAAGGAGAGAAGGAGAGGAGGAGAGGAGGAGAGGAGGAGAGAAGGAGAGGAGGAGAGGAGGAGAGGAGGAGAGAAGGAGAGAAGAAGAGGAGGAGAGGAGAGAAGGAGAGGAGGAGAGGAGAGAAGGAGAGGAGGAGAGGAGGAGAGAAGGAGAGAAGAAGAGGAGGAGAGGAGAGAAGGAGAAGAGGAGAGAAGGAGAGAAGAAGAGAAGAAGAGGAGAGAAGGAGAGGAGGAGAGAAGGAGAGAAGGAGAGGAGGAGAGGAGGAGAGGAGGAGAGAAGGAGAGAAGAAGAGGAGGAGAGGAGAGAAGGAGAGGAGGAGAGGAGAGAAGGAGAGGAGGAGAGGAGGAGAGAAGGAGAGAAGAAGAGGAGGAGAGGAGAGAAGGAGAAGAGGAGAGAAGGAGAGAAGGAGAGGAGGAGAGAAGGAGAAGAGGAGAGGAGGAGAGGAGGAGAGAAGGAGAGAAGAAGAGGAGGAGAGGAGAGAAGGAGAAGAGGAGAGAAGGAGAGAAGGAGAGGAGGAGAGAAGGAGAGGAGGAGAGGAGAGAAGGAGAGGAGGAGAGAAGGAGAGAAGGAGAGGAGGAGAGAAGGAGAGAAGGAGAGGAGGAGAGAAGGAGAGGAGAAGAGAAGGAGAGGAGGAGAGAAGGACAGAAAGAGATTTGAGAAGCTGTGAGCAGCCACACAGGTTAATGAAGCGCTAGAATGAGCTAACAGTGCACTGTGAGAGGGGAATGAAGAGAGAGGATGAAGAGAGAGGATGACGAGAGAGGATGAAGAGAGAGGATGAAGAGAGAGGATGAAGAGAGAGGATGAAGAGAGAGGACGAAGAGAGATGAGGAAACCCAGAGACAACATGGAAAAAAACCAAAGTGTAAATAAGAAAGGTTCCCATATTTTCTGTTGATGAACAACAAAAGAAACGGCTCAAACTGTTCAAAATGAATAAATAACCTGAAAGTTATTTACAAACAGATATGCAAATAAACAACCATCTTCTTTATCATAATCTATTTTGACATTTACAGATCGATCAAACAATCCATCCATCCATTCACCCATCCATCCATCTACCCACCCACCAATCCATCCACCCACAGATCTATCCATCCATCCTCTAACTTGTTCTCCATCCATCCATCATCTTACCCACTCCCCCTCCTGACAGTGGCTCTGGTGCGTCTCACTGCTGCCCTCCGTACAGTTGCTCATGGCTCCTCCCCCTCCTCCCCTGTCTCTGCTGTCATTGGTCCGTGGCGTGCCTCCATCCGAGGTGCTCACCCCGCTCTGGGGGGCGGTTCCATCCCGGCTGCCCATGCAGCTCCCAGCGCCCAGGTCTGCCTGCCCTCCGTACCCCTGCCCTCCGTACCCGCCCCCTGGGTCCAGCTGGCCAGCCATGGCTGCCTGGTTCTGGATGACCAGCGAGTGGTCCGGTTGTCCCCCAGGGAAGCGGTAGGCCAGCTCAGCCATGCCCGGCTCAAACTGGGCCCCTGGGGGCCGCCGCAGCACAGGCAGGGTGTGGCTGCTGTAGCACAGCCGTCCGTAAAGAGCCCCTCCAGGGCCGGGGAGAGCCGGGTCCAGGCCTGGGTTCTGAGCCCAGCTGTAGGCACGAGCCTTGTCCTGGGCCTGCTGGGCGTAACGTCTGGAGGAGACACAGACACAGAATCACACAGCTACACAGGGCAGGTTTACACACAGGGCTAAGGCAGGTTTCCTGTCCATGCAGATGATGATGATGATGACAGAGAACACTGGGAAACACGTTGATAAAGGCTCGTCCTCCTCCTCACATCACTACACTGGGTGGATCAGCTTGTAAGGTTTAAGTGAGTGTTGCGTAACAAAGTGCTCCTTCAGGAGAAGAGTCTGAATGTTCTTCATTCTGATCAGAGTCAGTTTGGGGTTTGGAGTGGATCAATGACTTAAGTAGATCAATTAAGGGCTATTGAGACACAAACACACTCACTGCCTCTCGCTGACTGACAATAGTCTGGGATTAACTCCATCAGTGTTCAAACAGGGTAAATCAATGCTGTTTCCCATGCAATATTTAGTTCCTCTGTGTTGCTACAGTTGACTGATAATACACACACACAACTGTCTTCACACACACACACACACACACTCTCTCACATGTTCCTGCTGTCCAGGGTGCGGTAGCCCCGGCGGGTGCTGTGGGGGGCGCTCTGGAGCGCGGCTATGTCAAAGGCAGCTGTGTCTGCCTCGCCTCCACCTTCGTCATCGTAGGTGATGATGTTCTCACGCACGTCATCTTCCTCCAGCGGAGAGAGCGAGTCCCTCTTCTGCCTCCTCAGGGACAGGGAGAGGGCACTGACCGCTACACACACACAGCATGCAGAGGAGGACAGGGTCAAAACAGGCTCATATGGCATCACTGGACAGGTGTGCTACCTGCACCCTACAGACAGACAGACAGACAGACAGCCAGCCAGACAGACAGACAGACAGACAGACAGGCAGTTAGACATACAGACAGACAGACAGACAGACAGGCAGTTAGACATACAGACAGACAGACAGCCAGACAGACAGCCAGACAGACAGACAGCCAGACAGACAGACAGCCAGACAGACAGACAGACAGACAGACAGCCAGACAGACAGACAGACAGCCAGACAGACAGACAGACAGACAGGCAGGCAGTTAGACATACAGACAGACAGACAGACAGACAGACAGACAGACAGGCAGTTAGACATACAGACAGACAGACAGCCAGACAGACAGCCAGACAGACAGACAGACAGACAGACAGACAGGCAGTTAGACATACAGACAGACAGCTAGACAGACAGACAGACAGACAGGC
>CM059300.1:15297500-15307500 GCA_030340665.1 Neosalanx taihuensis | reverse complement strand
TTCAGTCTAACATGTGGAGCTGTGCTTCAGTCTAACATGTGGAGCTGTGCTTCAATATAACATGTGGAGCTGTGCTTCAATATAACATGTGGAGCTGTGCTTCAATATAACATGTGGAGCTGTGCTTCAGTCTAACATGTGGAGCTGTGCTTCAATATAACACGTGGAGCTGTGCTTCAGTCTAACATGTGGAGCTGTGCTTCAATATAACACGTGGAGCTGTGCTTCAATATAACATGTGGAGCTGTGCTTCAGTCTAACATGTGGAGCTGTGCTTCAATATAACACGAGGAGCTGTGCTTCAGTCTAACATGTGGAGCTGTGCTTCATAGTCAGTGAGTTAATGTTACCCTAACACATCTGGATTGGAGTAGCATTCTGTGTTAGCACCCCTAGAGGTTAAAGATGGGATTTACTTTTGAAATCCAATTTGACCTTGGTTGTATAATTAAGGGCAGTGTTTTTGTGTGTGTGGTCAAAAAATTCACAGCATAAAAATGGATTTGTGAGTCAGATTGGATCTTGAACCAGAGATATTCAAAACCATTCAATTCAGTACATTCCTGCCAAAATCCAATTAAGAAGAACAGATCTGAATTTCAATCTAGAAAATCTACATGTTGTCAAATATTTCAAGGTTAGAATCTGGAAGGTTGTAAACCTCAAACTCTGGATGATATAAATCCCATTAGGAGAGCGACTTCCATGTGGATGAAACACCTGAGAAGCTTCATAGCTGAATGGTCACCACAGTTTAAACTGGGATGCAGTTATGAACCCAAGCCTAACTGTCAATTACCAGGAGCTAAATGATTTATGAACGGATGATCTGGCCACTGGGGGGCAGTATTGCAGAACAATGACATCCGGTAATTCTTCAATTAGCAGACTCATGTGGTGTGACCTGTTCTACCTCATAACAACAGTGAGGTCTGATACAAGCTGTGCACAGCCTCACTAAAGCACCAAAGAAACATGGATGTAGTTTCACTCAGGGTCACTTCACAGATTACCGTGTTCCATGGTTCAAACTGAGACTGGTGCGACTTGTATTCATATGATTTCACATGTTCACATGTTGTTTTCTGTTCTATTGTTATTAATATAAGTTGCTGACCTGAGCTGACCTAAGCTGGGATGTCTGGGTAATCAGCATGAGACAGCAACAATAACAAAGCGCCCACTAGCAGCTGCTGCCTTCAAGAGAATCTACTGGGGTTCATTTTACCAGCCACTAGCACAGTGAGCTACAAGGTCAAGACTGTGTACTGTGTGTGCGTCTCACCCTGCGATCACCCTGTGGATTGTCTTTGTGCCAGTGTGTGTGTGTGTGTGTGTGTGTGTGTGTGTGTGTGTGTGTGTGTGTGTTGACCAGTCAGGTCTGAGTGGTAACAGAAATTCTTCCAGTCAGAAATCGTCTCTTCTGGAGGACAGAAGGATTGTCTCTTTCGACGGAAACAACCCCAACACACACACACACACACACGTAAACACACACACACACACACACACATGTAGACGCACACACACTGGATGAATGCTTTTTTCCTTTTTGTATAACGGGGTGGAGCTTAACACGAATGTGTGCTTTGTTTAGTTTGATTCTATGACAGTGGGATCTGTCATGGTTTCCATTAGGTGCACATGGATTCCCTGGAAGACTAAATTCCTGTTAACCTCTGGAAGTCACATCTGGAGCTACACCCACCTGACAACTGGCCAATCATCAAAAAACTACAACCACACACTTCTACTAGAAGAATAACGAAATGGAAAACAACTTCTCCATTTTGTAGATTTCTGGGTTCTGAAATGTTGTAGTCCTTAGTGGCACTGTGATAATATTCTGGCAGGGTTATGATAGCAGGGTTATGATAGCAGGGTTATGATAGCAGGGTTATGATAGCAGGGTTATGATAGCAGGGTTATGATAGCAGGATTATGATAGCAGGGTTATGATAGCAGGGTTATGATAGCAGGGTTATCATAGCAGGGTTATGATAGCAGGGTTATGATAGCAGGGTTATGATAGCAGGGTTATGATAGCAGGGTTATGATAGCAGGGTTATCATAGCAGGGTTATGATAGCAGGGTTATGATAGCAGGATTATGATAGCAGGGTTATGATAGCAGGGTTATGATAGCAGGGTTATGATAGCAGGGTTATGATAGCAGGGTTATCATAGCAGGATTATGATAGCAGGGTTATGATAGCAGGGTTATCATAGCAGGATTATGATAGCAGGGTTATCATAGCAGGGTTATGATAGCAGGGTTATGATAGCAGGGTTATGATAGCAGGGTTATGATAGCAGGGTTATGATAGCAGGGTTATGATAGCAGGGTTATCATAGCAGGATTATGATAGCAGGGTTATCATAGCAGGGTTATGATAGCAGGGTTATCATAGCAGGGTTATGATAGCAGGGTTATCATAGCAGGGTTATGATAGCAGGGTTATGATAGCAGGGTTATGATAGCAGGGTTATGATAGCAGGGTTATGATAGCAGGGTTATGATAGCAGGGTTATGATATGTTCATATCTTCTTGTGGCTGAGCCCATGTTCAACTGATCACCTCAACATCTGAGAAACCTTCTGAGAAACCATGTCCCTACTGAGAAACCACAGAGCTTTGTGTTCCTCTGTCTGTTCCTCTGTCATCTCCTCTGTCATCTCCCCCCTCTCCTCCCCCTCTCCTCCCCCTATCCCCCTCCCCCCCTCCTGATTCCTCTTCTTCTCTGTGTAGCTTTTTCACCAAGCGTACACTTGTTATATTTCCTGCTTCTCTTTTCAAGCCTCATTGTGCTTCACACTTGCTTTGCCTGTCTCAATCTCTCTCTCTCTCCCTCTCTCTCTTTCTCTCTCTCTCTCTCCCTCCACCCTCTCTCTGTCTCTCTCTCTCCACCCTCTCTCTCTGTCTCTCTCTACCTCTCTCTCTCCCTCCCCCCTCTCTGTCTCTCTCCTCTAATTCTCTGTTTTCCTCCATCTTCCTCAATTTGATTTTCCTCCCTCCTTTCCTCTGTTCAACCCTGACCTCTAGCCCTTTCTTCTCCCTCCCTCCACCTCCCCCTCCCTCCCCCCACCTCCCCTTGCCTCCTCCATCCCTCTTATCAGACTAACACTCCCAGCTCTGAAATCCCCTACAGGTCTGCCTCCAGTCTGGGCTTTTCTGAAATAATCACAGAAATCTGGAGGGAGCTGTCACACTCTCTCACACACACACACACACACACACACACACACACACACACACACACACACACACACACACACACACACACACACACACACTCAGCAACACATAGATGCATCTACAAACACACAAATTCACATGGTGCATGAACACACATGCAACACGTCAGGTCGAAGATTTATACATCACCAAAAGACACACACACACACACACACATGAACACACTGGATGACCATCAGAGGCAGTTCAGTGTGTTTCATGTCCTCGATCTAAGTGACAGATTATATTAAAGGAGCAGGGTGTATTTTTATCACTCATTCAGCTGTGTGCGCCGAGCTTTGAAGAGCTAAATTAGCTTCAAATAGCTTCATATTCCAGGCATGTCACATGACACATCAAGCTGCTTTGGTGTTCCTCTCTCTGATGTCACTGAACAACATTCCACAGGAGGGAGAGGGTCCACACACAGGGCACACATGTCACTCCGTACACACACACACAGACACACACACACACACACACACACAGTGTGTTAGCAGGCACACGTGTGTGACGCATCACATGTCATCAGACCTCCCTCTACCCATATCTTCATTAGCAGTGTGTCGGCTGTGACAGAGGCAGAGTGACAGAGAGGCAGAGAATGTTCCAGAAGGAGGGAGAGATGATTCAAACACACACACACATTCCTGGGTCCTCTCTCTGTCACACACACACACACGCATCAGTGTTCTCCCCCAGGCAGACCATGAGGCTCACCTGTGTCCTCCTTCATCCCATTCCTCATCTGACTCCTCTCTCTTCTTCCTCCTCATCATTTGTTCCATTATGCCTCAAAGGAGAGCTTTCACCATCCTTCTGTTTTGAATGGCTGGTGGGAACACTCTCTCTCTCTCTCCCTCCATCCATCCCTCCCCGCCTCCATCCATCCCTCCCTCCCTCCCTCCCTCCCTCCCTCCCTCCCTCCCTCCCTCCCTCCCTCCCTCCCTCCCTCCCTCCCTCCCCTGGCTAATTTATTTCCCCCCCTCTCACCTTGTTCAGGGTAATAATAGCCTCTTGGTTCAGTCCAGTGATGTTGAAGGTGTCCCCCGCCTCGCCCTCCAGGATGGTATATTCCAGTTTGGCGTTGTCGTCCAGGTCAGCATCAGTAGCAGAGATCCGGCCCACCTCCGCCCCCGGGACCGCCAGCTCAGACACGGAGAACGACCAGAGATCTGGAAGAGAGGGAGGAAGAGATGAGGCTGAGAAAACCTGAAGAACATTCAGAATAAAGAGGCGGGGGGGGAGTGAGAGGGGGAGACAGATGAAAGGAAAAATAAGAAAATTGGTGTAAAGAATCAGAACACACTCACAAGGGATGAAGACTTGGAAAGATGGAGAGTAAACATGGATCACAGGAGGGTTTACACAGCATCCCTCCCTCCCTGATGAGCCACAAGTCAGAGAAATATCAACTCTGTTTGGATGCTGAGTTGGTCCATTCTGACCGGCTAATGAACATGAGTGTAAAACAGGGACAGATAATGGCTCTGTGTTTTTACTGGACATGCTCATGTTTATACATGATGACTTCACCTTCGCTGTAATTCCCATTAAATCACCACATTAAAAGGCCTTTTGCTTAAACGGCACTTTACAGAGACGTCTTGGGAAATGAAACGCCTGCGCCACTGGAGACGCAGCAGCAGTGGCCGCTGCCATGCGTCGCATTAATGCACACGTACACGCATGCAAACACAAGTGTGTACACACTCACGCACACACATGAAAACGCACATCTCCCTACCAGCTGGAGAGAAAGAGGGAGGCGGCTAGTTCACCGTCCAATCACTAAACAGAAAACTCCTCTACTGATTCTACAGCTTCTATCAGCGTGTCACAAGAAGCAGATAACAGCAGAGAGACAGGAGGGTGGTCTTACTGGGTGGTCTTACTGGGTGGTCTTACTGAGTGGTCTTACTGGGTGGTCTTACTGGGTGGTCTTACTGGGTGGTCTTACTGAGTGGTCTTACTGGGTGGTCTTACTGAGTGGTCTTACTGGGTGGTCTTACTGAGTGGTCTTACTGGGTGGTCTTACTGGGTGGTCTTACTGGAGCACCACCAGAATAACACCTCCTCTCATGACAGTAGAGAGGAGCACGATGGCATTAGAGTGATGTCATCACAGAGGACATCTTGTCTTCCATTAGGATTACTCAGACAATAACAAAGATAGTTTGTACTTTCATTTAGTTTTTAAACCTCCAATAATGTGGTATTTCAAGAGCTCTTCAAAGCACTACTGAACCTTACTGATGGTGCAATTATAACCCAACATGGTTTATCATAACACAAGTTATGTGTTGTTAGAGTCAGGACACAGTTTAACCGACATCAGCACTTCATAAATGCTTTCACACCCCATTCCTGTTCCAAAGATTGTTTTCTTTGTTCAGCCCTACAGGACAGTACGCAGTAAATGAATCTTTAATGTCCAATGTTACCCAGATTCCTTTGCAGTTAGCTGGCATGTTGCCTGGCGCTGCTAACACCCGGGGGCACTATTCAAGCTCTCAGCACCCCCCCAACACACACACACACACGCATACACACACACACACACACGCATACACACACACACACACACACACACAAAAAAACATACACAAACACTTCAAAAGAAGAATGGAACCTGCGGTGTCTGTCTGATAACACATTAAGACATCTGGCCAGCATCTTACTAGACCTGAACACCTCCCAGCACACTGAACATCTCCCAGCACACTGAACACCTCCCAGCACACTGAACACCTCCCAGCACACTGAACACCTCCCAGCACACTGAACATCTCCCAGCACACTGAACACCTCCCAGCACACTGAACACCTGTCTGCTGGGGGGGGGGGGGGCACAGTGGGGGGTAAAAAGGCAAGATAATGGCACCTCATGTGCACACCCCTCCCCTGGCCACCACACAGCCTCAGAGCCAGGAGAGGCCACGCCCCCACACAGCCTCAGAGCCAGGAGAGGCCCCGCCCCCACACAGCCTCAGAGCCAGGAGAGGCCCCGCCCCCACACAGCCTCAGAGCCAGGAGAGGCCACGCCCCCACACAGCCTCAGAGCCAGGAGAGGCCCCGCCCCCACACAGCCTCAGAGCCAGGAGAGGCCCCGCCCCCACACAGCCTCAGAGCCAGGAGAGGCCCCGCCCCCACACAGCCTCAGAGCCAGGAGAGGCCCCGCCCCCACACAGCCTCAGAGCCAGGAGAGGCCCCGCCCCCACACAGCCTCAGAGCCAGGAGAGGCCCCGCCCCCACACAGCCTCAGAGCCAGGAGAGGCCC
This sequence comes from Neosalanx taihuensis, assembly GCA_030340665.1. NCBI lineage: Eukaryota > Metazoa > Chordata > Actinopteri > Osmeriformes > Salangidae > Neosalanx > Neosalanx taihuensis. Next base: position 15,300,985 of record CM059300.1, on the reverse strand, counting down.
CGCCCCCACACAGCCTCAGAGCCAGGAGAGGCCCCGCCCCCACACAGCCTCAGAGCCAGGAGAGGCCCCGCCCCCACACAGCCTCAGAGCCAGGAGAGGCCCCGCCACCACACAGCCTCAGAGCCAGGAGAGGCCCCGCCCCCACACAGCCTCAGAGCCAGGAGAGGCCACGCCCCCACACAGCCTCAGAGCCAGGAGAGGCCCCGCCCCCACACAGCCTCAGAGCCAGGAGAGGCCCCGCCCCCACACAGCCTCAGAGCCAGGAGAGGCCCCGCCCCCACACAGCCTCAGAGCCAGGAGAGGCCCCGCCCCCACACAGCCTCAGAGCCAGGAGAGGCCCCGCCCCCACACAGCCTCAGAGCCAGGAGAGGCCCCGCCCCCACACAGCCTCAGAGCCAGGAGAGGCCCCGCCCCCACACAGCCTCAGAGCCAGGAGAGGCCCCGCCCCCACACAGCCTCAGAGCCAGGAGAGGCCCCGCCCCCACACAGCCTCAGAGCCAGGAGAGGCCCCGCCCCCACACAGCCTCAGAGCCAGGAGAGGCCCCGCCCCCACACAGCCTCAGAGCCAGGAGAGGCCCCGCCCCCACACAGCCTCAGAGCCAGGAGAGGCCACGCCCCCACACAGCCTCAGAGCCAGGAGAGGCCACGCCCCCACACAGCCTCAGAGCCAGGAGAGGCCCCGCCCCCACACAGCCTCAGAGCCAGGAGAGGCCCCGCCCCCACACAGCCTCAGAGCCAGGAGAGGCCACGCCCCCACACAGCCTCAGAGCCAGGAGAGGCCCCGCCCCCACACAGCCTCAGAGCCAGGAGAGGCTCCGCCCCCACACAGCCTCAGAGCCAGGAGAGGCCCCGCCCCCACACAGCCTCAGAGCCAGGAGAGGCCACGCCCCCACACAGCCTCAGAGCCAGGAGAGGCCCCGCCCCCACACAGCCTCAGAGCCAGGAGAGGCTCCGCCCCCACACAGCCTCAGAGCCAGGAGAGGCCCCGCCCCCACACAGCCTCAGAGCCAGGAGAGGCCACGCCCCCACACAGCCTCAGAGCCAGGAGAGGCTCCGCCCCCTGTGGAGGACGGACGCCAAGGGCTCCATGTTAAAAGCCACCTCATGTGCCATGACTACCAAGTCTCCATCTGGGGAGGAGGAGGGGGGAGGTGGGGGGGAGGAGGAGGGGAGGAGGAGGGGGGGAGGACAAGCTGCATCGCTAATCACACTGAGAATTAGGTGACATATTTTTACGACAACAAATTAGCGTGCAAACTTTAATGAGCATCGATCTGCTGTCTGTCCTCTCAGTGACTGAGGGAGACGCAGCACATGGACACATTAGCAAACTGACGCTCCGACATTAGCTAATGAGCTCATGGACACAGACAGGAGCTCCTTCATGTGTTTACACTGCTGCAGGGACGGAGGGAAGGTTGGCGTGATGCTGATGTTAGGACTGAATCATCTTTCCCTGTTACTGTGTTGTTGAGGAAGCAACAGAAATAACGCATCACTGCCACTGTTGACACACCAGAAGCTGCTCTTTAGGTGATTAAAGGAAAAGAGAACAAGGGAGAGAGAGTGTAAATAGAGAGGGAACAAGGAAAGGAGGGGAGAGATTATCCAGCAGGCCGTTTCTAGGGCTGTAACAGGCAGAATGGGCTTGATAATCATCCAGCCCAAAGTCCCCCTTCTGAATGGAAGGTAAAGAAGTACATGTGATTTCTGCCTTGTCATTGTTCTGATGTCGAAATCTGTCAACTCCATCTGGTCTGGAGGACCCAGACCGCCCAGCCTCTGCTGCATGTCGGGCTGAGAGAACCACACCCAGACCGCCCAGCCTCTGCTGCATGTTGGGCTGAGAGAACCACACCCAGACCGCCCAGCCTCTGCTGCATGTCGGGCTGAGGGAACCACACCCAGACCGCCCAGCCTCTGCTGCATGTCGGGCTGAGGGAACCACACCCAGACCGCCCAGCCTCTGCTGCATGTTGGGCTGAGGGAACCACACCCAGACCGCCCAGCCTCTGCTGCATGTCGGGCTGAGAGAACCACACCCAGACCGCCCAGCCTCTGCTGCATGTTGGGCTGAGAGAACCACACCCAGACCGCCCAGCCTCTGCTGCATGTTGGGCTGAGGGAACCACACCCAGACCGCCCAGCCTCTGCTGCATGTTGGGCTGAGGGAACCACACCCAGACCGCCCAGCCTCTGCTGCATGTTGGGCTGAGGGAACCACACCCAGACCGCCCAGCCTCTGCTGCATGTCGGGCTGAGGGAACCACACCCAGACCGCCCAGCCTCTGCTGCATGTTGGGCTGAGGGAACCACACCCAGACCGGAGGCCTGTCCACTGGGCTGGTTCCATAACCACTTCAAAGACACCTTTACCTCTTCTACATCTCTCTCTCTCTCTCTTCCTCCATCATCCCTCCTTATTCACGTTACTGATAACTCACTAAGCCTTTTCCTCTGCTGTGACTCCCGCTCGCTAGCGTGGTTTAGTCAGCCGCAGTCGGTCAGAGTTCACACGGTGCTGCGTGCTGATTGGAGGAGACGAGCCACTAACAGAAAGAGATTAGTTTATGTGGAGAGTCAAGTGACAAGCGATAGAAGTTAATTAGGGTGCCTGCAGTTTAATACAGGTTTAACTCTGTAAATAAGAACCAGGGGCTGAAACTGAGGTGAAACCTGAATGGATACAGAGAGACAGAGAGAGAAGGAGAGAGAGAAGGAGGGAGAGAAGGAGGGAGAGAAGGAGGGAGAGAAGGAGAGAGAGAAGGAGAGATAGAAGGAGAGAGAAGGAGAGAAAGAGAGAGAGAAGGAGAGAGAAGGAGGGAGAGAAGGAGGGAGAGAAGGAGGGAGAGAAGGAGAGAGAGAAGGAGAGATAGAAGGAGAGAGAAGGAGAGAAAGAGAGAGAAGGAGAGAGAGGAGAGAGAGAAGGAGGGAGAGAAGGAGGGAGAGAAGGAGGGAGAGAAGGAGAGAGAGAAGGAGAGAGAGAAGGAGGGAGAGAAGGAGAGAGAGAAGGAGAGAGAGGAGAGAGAGAAGGAGGGAGAGAAGGAGGGAGAGAAGGAGAGAGAGAAGGAGAGAGAGAAGGAGAGAGAGAAGGAGAGAGAAGGAGAGAGAGGAGAGAGAGAAGGAGGGAGAGAAGGAGGGAGAGAAGGAGAGAGAGAAGGAGAGAGAGAAGGAGAGAGAGAAGGAGAGAGAGAAGAAGGAAGGGAGGTAACAGGATGAAAAAAGCAGGTGACAGGTGGATACTGAGAGGGACAACAGGAGGTGAAATGAAAGATGAGGAAGAAGAGAGGAAGACAGGATCGAGATTTGAAGACTGCTTGGCTTACTCATAACAGAGAGAAAGACAGAGAGAGAGAGAGACAGAGAGAGGGAGAGAGAGAGAGAGACATAGAGAGACAGAGAGAGGGAGAGAGAGAGAGAGAGAGAGAGAGAGAGAGGGCACAGGAAATAATGGAGAGAGGAAAAGAGGGGTTCTTATGTCTTAT
>CM059300.1:15087500-15282500 GCA_030340665.1 Neosalanx taihuensis | reverse complement strand
ATGATCTCCTCTGGACATGGTGACACAGTCAGTCTGGAGCCAGGTGTTCAGTCAGTCTGGAGCCAGGTGTTCAGTCAGTCTGGAGCCAGGTGTTCAGTCTGCAGTCAGTCTGGAGCCAGGTGTTCAGTCAGTCTGGAGCCAGGTGTTCAGTCAGTCTGGAGCCAGGTGTTCAGTCAGTCTGGAGCCAGGTGTTCAGTTAGTCTGGAGCTAGGTGTTCAGTCAGTCTGGAGCCAGGTGTTCAGTCTGCAGTCAGTCTGGAGCCAGGTTTTTAGTCTGCAGTCAGTCTGGAGCCAGGTGTTCAGTCTGCAGTCAGTCTGGAGCCAGGTGTTCAGTCAGTCTGGAGCCAGGTGTTCAGTCTTCAGTCAGTCTGGAGCCAGGTGTTCAGTGATTGGGAAATTGGATGACACACTCAGCTTGTCAGGACCACGAGTGTTGAGGTTCCACATTCAGGGCTCTTAATGAAGGGTCAATAATAATCAGGTTCTTAACGACCCCCTGACTTAACGAGGGGACTTAACGAGCCCCTTAATGAAGCCCTGGCCATCGTTACCACAGAGAGTGGTGGCTGTGATGATGAAAGCAGAAGAGATGTCTGCATGGAGAACCAGGGTTCGTTCACAACTTGACCTTTGACTCTTCCCTGTCCATGATCAACACATCAGCATGATATATGGGGGTGTAAAACTGCAGTGAAGGGATTCAGAGCTGCTCGGCTCAGCGATCACCTCAACATTGTGATGAACCAGCAGTATCTGCTGCTGGTCTGAGGAGCTGCTACTTGATGGATTCCAGCTTTGATCGAAAGGTTAAAGTAAAACACCGTCCTGGGTTTCAAAGGTCTCTCCTCAACATAGCCTCCAGGAGGATATAGAACCAGGACAAGGATCCATCATAACTCCACCAGCTACATCACAAACACCACAGGAGTCATTCAGCTCTTTGGTTTCAGAAGACAGGATGATGAAATGTCTCCTGAATGTTCATTTCTTTAGCTTGTTGTCAAACAAAGAGAGACAAATAAACTGAGAGAAGAACTGAGCCCCCCCCCCAGATATCCAGACTGAGCCCCCCCCCCCAGATATCCAGACTGAGCCCCCCCCCCAGATATCCAGACTGAGCCCCCCCCCCCCAGATATCCAGACTGAGACCCCCCCCAGATATCCAGACTGAGACCCCCCCCAGATATCCAGACTGAGACCCCCCCCAGATATCCAGACTGAGACCCCCCCCCCAGATATCCAGACTGAGACCCCCCCCCCCCCCAGATATCCAGACTGAGACCCCCCCCCCCAGATATCCAGACTGAGACCCCCCCCCAGATATCCAGACTGAGACCCCCCCCCAGATATCCAGACTGAGACCCCCCCCCCCCAGATATCCAGACTGAGCCCCCCCCCCCCCAGATATCCAGACTGAGACCCCCCCCCCAGATATCCAGACTGAGACCCCCCCCCCAGATATCCAGACTGAGACCCCCCCCCCAGATATCAAGACTGAGACCCCCCCCAGATATCAAGACTGAGACCCCCCCCCCAGATATCCAGACTGAGACCCCCCCCCCCCAGATATCAAGACTGAGACCCCCCCCCCCAGATATCCAGACATGCTGTCCTGAACAGCCCCTCCCCCTTCCTCTATGGCTGCTGTGTATTCAGAGCCCCCCCTCTAAGACCTCTAAATCACTCCAATTACTTATATTATCATAAGGTAATCTGCTTATACTCATATACTCAATTTCACATTTTTGCAATAACCATAAATCATAATGCGGAAAAAAGCACTCGGTGTCAAGCTTTAAATCACTTAAATAACTTATACTGTGAATGCTCAATTTCATATTTCTGCCGCATAATAAATCATAAAAACATGATGCAAAAAACTAAAACACAATATTTTTTTCGCATCTGTGCATTAGCTCTAATGGATTTGTTTCCCTCTGCAGAAAGAAAAGAGGCCATTTAGAATGGTGCATTATTAGGGGGAGTGAAATAGGGGTGAAGCTGGTGTCACATGGAAGACCAAACACAGTGGTCCAACAGTGGTCTGGAATGAACCAGATCTGTCTGTTTCCATCTGGTGGTACATTAGGGATATCTATCAAAGGCATGAGAGACTGCAGACAGATATCCCCAGATCATGTGGTGGGACGGTCTCTCTCTTATCTTCTGCATGGCGGAGCCATGTTTACCTCTACTTCAAAGAGCCAGGGTCATGTGACTGCCTGCAACGGCATCACACTGGCCACGCCCATCTTCAAGAACATGGACTTATCGGAATTCTGTTGGTGCCACTGCAGTTCTTATCAGTGAATAAGGTTTGTAAAGACCAAAGAGGATGGTGTTTGGGGATTGATTTGGGACCAGGGGTAAGTTCTAATGCCAACCTTAATGAGAGAAATAGCCTGAAAGAGGATAAGGAGACACCGGAATCCATTATCATGGAGTCGCATGCAATCTGTGTGGTGGTGTGGAAGCCTGGTGTGATTATCAGAGTGTCCTGGGGAATCTCAAAGTGTTTAATGACTGTGAGTCTCTCTCTGGGTCTCTCTCTGGGTCTCTCTCTCTGGGTCTCTCTCTCTGGGTCTCTCTCTCTGGGTCTCTCTCTCTGGGTCTCTCTCTCTGGGTCTCTCTCTCTGGGTCTCTCTCTCTGGGTCTCTCTGGGTCTCTCTCTCTGGGTCTCTCTCTGGGTCTCTCTCTGAGTCTCTCTCTGGGTCTCTCTCTGGGTCTCTCTGGGTCTCTCTCTGGGTCTCTCTCTCTGGGTCTCTCTCTCTGGGTCTCTCTCTGAGTCTCTCTCTGGATCTCTCTCTGGGTCTCTCTCTGGGTCTCTCTCTCTGGGTCTCTCTCTCTGGGACTCTCTCTCTGGGTCTCTCTCTCTCTCTGGGTCTCTCTCTGAGTCTCTCTCTGGGTCTCTCTCTGGGTCTCTCTCTGGGTCTCTCTCTGGGTCTCTCTCTCTGGGCCCCTGGCTGACCCTGCTGTTGGCACAGACTGGACTGTGAGCCGTGAACTGACCTCCCTCTCTCTCCCTCTCCCTCCTTCCCCCTCACACACACACAGCACCTGCACTGTGAGGGAACAGCTGAGAGCTGGACCACAGCTCTGGACCCGTGACAGAGGAGCTCTGAGGCTGAACACGAGGCCAAATCTACCCACTGACACATAATTAAATTCCACAACACTGTGAGGTGCTGTGAGAGACTGTGGGATCATCTTCTGTTGCTCTTCCAGCTGGGTCCTGCTGGGGGGGAGGTGGGGGGGGGGCTGCTGGTTTTTTGGGGTTGGTTTTAAGTCAGACCTGGTTTTGATCTGTCAGGAAAAGGAGAACGGCTCAGACACTGATATTTCACATGGATCCTATGTGTTAGATTGTTGCTCAAGTCTAACCGGGTGCTTCAGTGTTTTGGTTTTAACTTGGGTGGTTTTAATACGGGGTCTATTGTGATGTAATTCTGTCAGTCTCCCAGGGTCCAATATCTCATATGAGTCTGTAATCAGCCCCCAACGTTGCAAGAACATCTATTATGAAGCAGCATTATACTTTGCTTTCTCCCCACAAGCTCTTTTAATACAGCTGCCTCTGTTCCTGGCTTCTACAATACATTATTCAACAAAACTGCCTTTTAGCTCAAGACTATGCAAATCCCACTTTTGATTATCATAATCAGCTGATGTACTATTGAGGGTAGCGGGGGGGGGGGCGTCTGAGGAGGCTGTTTGTTGTTCCGAACCCCCTGTTACCACTCTGATGATGTAGAACATCACAGTGGGTAAAAACAGGATAATATCACCAGAGGGTTCATGTTTGTACATTTAAAGGGTAAATTGCCCACATATATGCCAGCATAAAGTGCAGGCCAAGACCACTGGCCAAGAGCACTGGCTTTTGGCAATCTGATTTGAACAGTTTCGAACGCAAGAGAGAGAGAGAGAGGGAGAGAGAGATGAGGGGAGAGAGGGAGAGAGAGAAGTATCTGGAAGCATTGTTTGAGTTGATTTTGCACGACTTTGCATTCATTTCTTCTTTTCTATGGAGCTTTTGGATGCCAGTGTGATGTGTGTGTGTATGTGTGTGTGTGTGTGTGGGTGTGTGTGTGTGTGTGTGTCTGAACTGTACAGAGGAGCTGTGTGTCTGAGGACAGTGTGACCAGTTCAGCTCAGAGGTCAGTGAGTAAATATTAGCTCAAGGTCACAGGCTGTAATCACACTGGGCTCTGCATGATCAGGAGGTCAGCCAGGACTGTTCCTCTTCCCCTGACCAGCACTCTACCAGGACCAGACCAGCACTCTACCAGGACCAGCACTCTACCAGGACCAGACCAGCACTCTACCAGGACCAGCACTCTACCAGGACCAGCACTCTACCAGGACCAGCACTCTACCAGGACCAGCACTCTACCAGGACCAGACCAGCACTCTACCAGGACCAGGCCTTTGACTCAATACAGATCAGTAGAAACCAGCAGATACTTTTTTCAATAGTATGACTAATCTGTGGAGTGAGTGCAGCTTTCTATGGCCAGAGGATGAAGGCTGTTCACCAGGATAAAAGCCCAGATCCTTTATTATTAGATGTTATTACACTACCTGTTAGACATGAGTCACCCTGGAAGGTAAAAGGAGTTTTCACCGGTGAAACTCTCTCTTCTTCTCCTCTGCATTTGAAATAAACTAATACTTTACATTCCCATTAGTTTGACTCTGAGATTGAACAAGAGAAAAAGACGACAGAGGAAATAGTGCTGTGCTCCCCTTGAATTTCACCTTCAAAAGATTTTCTATTTTTTTACCTTCTCTCCCCCTCTCTCTCCCCCCCTCTCTCTCTCCCCCTCCCACTCAGCAGTGAAACACTTTAGAATTTGGGTTCCACAGGGTTTTAAAAAGGTATTTAACCATCCTCTTCTTCTTTCTCTCTCCTCTCCATGGATCCTTTCATTCTGTCCATATAGTCCTGCTCCTCTACTCTCTGATTTCTGCTCTCATCTCCCTCTCTGCCACACTTAGTAGGGTAGATGAACTGTGAGGTCAACCCTTCGATGTGCGTGATCATTCCATTGCTCTCTCTTTCTCTCTCTCTGTCTCTCTCTCTCGCTCACCCAAGTCATTCCTCCAAGCTAAACCATGAACCTTCCCTAACTTTTCTCTCCTCCTTTTTAAATTCTTTTTTTTTACCCTCTCCTCCTGTTCTACTCTTTAACCCCAAGGACTCACCAACACTTTCTCCTCCTCTGCCCTCCTTCCTTCCATCATCCAACACCTCATTTCATCCTCTCCATCCTTTCTTTATCCCTCCTCCTATCTGTCTAGTCCTCCCCCCCGCCCGGTCTCCCTCTATCTCCCTGCTCTGTCTTTAATTGCTCTCTCACCCTGCTGTGTTCCACCCAGAGGCTAAGTGACTTTCACAGGCAGAGAGGAAATATAAGAAAACACAAAGCTGTTCCAAATGAGACATTTCAGAATTATTATTGATGAGCTTCCTGTCAGCAGGTGCGTGTTGGAACTCATGTCCCCCCCACCAGCTCTCTGTCTCCCCTACTATCTCTCTCTCTCTCTCTCTCTCTCCCTCTCTCTCTCTCTCTGTCTGTCTCTACCTCTCTCTCTCTCTTTCTCTCTCTCTCTCTCTCTCTCTCCCTCTCTCTCCCTCTCTCTCTCTCTCTCCCCATCCCTCTCTCTCGCTCTCTCTCTCCCTCTCTCCCTCTCTCGCTCTCTCGCTCTCTCTCTCTCTCTCTTTCTCTCCCCATCACTCTCTCTCTCTCTCTCTTTCTCTCCATTCCATCCCGCTCTCTCTCTCTCTCTCTCTCTCCCTCTCTCTCTCTCTCTCTCTCATTTTTCTGCCATTTATTCCTCTAATGAATTCCTCATACATGTGTACCAGCATTTGGGACTTTGAAGAGGCATTTGCAACCTTGTTTGTGTTTGTTTGTCTGTGCTGGTGTGTCTGTGTGTGTCCTAATAAGTGTGCAGGAGAGCCTGTGTGTGTCAGCTCACGTATGTGAGTGTGTTTGTATTTGTTTTAAGAGATGTGTGTACACAGCTACAGAGGATTTAAACCAACATGTCAGACTCCATTTGAGACCGAGGAGATGACTGGTGTTTACAGCCGCTAAGCAGTAGCTCAGGGAGGGAATCTGGAGACTCCCACCACCATGACACCCCTGGGAGAACCTGGGTTAGCATCACGGCCGCTGCTACACTGGTCTGGTCTGAGGAAGCTCACATCCATCTAACCCCCTGGATTGGAACCCAAATTTGGGATGGGGAGTGGGATCAGCAGAATGGGACCCAAAACATCACTGAACCCAACATTTGTTCATTTTCAATCAATATCTTCATAGAGACATGCAGGGCGGTAAGGAGATACAGGCTCTGCTGTTTATAAAGTTAGCATTCCAGCCAGACTTTCCACTTTTTCATCCAGACTACAGAAATATTTCTCTCTCCCAGCTTGTCACTGTTATGATTTGAAAGCTCATTCCAAATTCTGTGACAGCATCAATTAAATTCCCAATTATCATGGGGACCAAGTTATTTTAGAAACTAGAAACACGTTTTTAGCTTGATGTGATTAGGAAAGCATAGGAAAAGATGCTACAATGATAAATATAGTGGTGTGTGTTGGTGGGCATTTGTGTGTGTGTATCTGGCAGCATCTCTGGATGTGTGTGTGTGTTCCTGGACTGCTGTGTCTTTGGCTTTAGTTAGTGAGCTGGCTTCGTGCTCTCCTCTCTGTTCTCTAGCACCATTTTCTTCATTAAATCATAATCAGCCTAATAAGAAGAAGCAATCACATAAACCAATGTTACACCAGCTAGCCTCTGCTCGCCCAAGCAGAGAAGATTCAACATTAGTAAGAGCATTAGGATGTAGGAGTGACTGGTTTGTGTGCACGTGTGAGCGAGTGTGTGAGCGAGTGTGCGAGCATGTGTGGACGCTAGCCAGTTTCCTCCTTGAACTCAACATAACGAGCAAACATAAATACGTCTTTAACACAGCAGATTGGTACTGATGGCATCACAGCCGGCCATCTGCAGGCTGAGGTGGGCATGGAGATCATGTGATCCATCTTTGGCTATATTTAAGGTGTTTGGTCCACTTGGTAATTTGTGGGTAGTGTGTTCTACTGGGGGGAAAGATGCAGTGCTCCAGTGAAGGATGCAGTGCTCCAGTGAAGGATGCAGTGCTCCAGTGAAGGATGCAGTGCTGCAGTGAAGGATGCAGTGCTCCAGTGAAGGATGCAGTGCTGCAGTGAAGAATGCAGTGATCCAGTGAAGGATGCGGTGCTGCAGTGAAAGATGCAGTGATCCAGTGAAGGATGCAGTGCTGCAGTGAAGGATGCAGTGCTCCAGTGAAGGATGCAGTGCTGCAGTGAAGGATGCAGTGCTCCAGTGAAGGATGCGGTGCTCCAGTGAAGGATGCAGTGCTCCAGTGAAGGATGCGGTGCTCCAGTGAAGTATGCAGTGCTCCAGTGAAGGATGCAGTGCTCCAGTGAAGGATGCGGTGCTCCAGTTAAGGATGCGGTGCTCCAGTGAAGTATGCGGTGCTCCAGTGAAGGATGCAGTGCTGCAGTGAAGGATGCAGTGATCCAGTGAAGGATGCGGTGCTCCAGTGAAGGATGCAGTGCTCCAGGGAGGATGCAGTGCTCCAGTGAGGGTGCAGTGCTGCAGTGAAGGATGCAGTGCTCCGGTGAAGGATGCAGTGCTCCGGTGAAGGATGCAGTGCTCCAGTGAAGGATGCAGTGCTCCAGTGAAGGATGCAGTGCTCCAGTGAAGGATGCAGTGCTCCAGTGAAGGATGCAGTGCTGCGGTGAAGGATGCAGTGCTCCGGTGAAGGATGCATGCTCCAGTGAAGGATGCAGTGCTCCGGTGAAGGATGCAGTGCTCCGGTGAAGGATGCAGTGCTCCGGTGAAGGATGCAGTGCTCCGGTGAAGGATGCAGTGCTCCGGTGAAGGATTAAGTGCTCCGGTGAAGAGGTGACTAATGATCAGCCCTTACAGGGCCTCTGGTCTCAGTGTTCAGGCACAGCATGATCCTGACTGGCCAGATGGACAGAAACCACCTAGCAATTTCTACACTTAAGTGGCAAAAAATAGGATCTGTAGAAGTACAGACTCTCCCCACTCTCTCTCTCTCTTTCTCTCCCTCCCTCCCTCCCTCCCTCCCTCCCTCTCTCCCTCCCTCCCTCCCTCCCTCCCTCCCCCTCTCCCTCTCTCCCTCCCTCCCTCCCTCCCCCTCTCCCTCCCTCCCTCTCCCTCTCCCTCTCCCTCTCTCTCTCTCTCTCTCTCTCTCTCCCTCCCCCTCTCCCTCCCTCCCTCCCTCCCTCCCTCTCTGGATAATATCTCACAGCCTGCAGCAGACACATAAGGATCATTATTATTCATTTGCTTAGCAAACTGATTTATACATTAGACCTCACCACAGTTGAGTATGAACACACATAACGAGTGCAGAGCCGAGAGACGCTGATGTCACGTCAACACAGCTCGATCTGCACGCGTGCAGAAGCACTGACAGACGCCACACCCTCCACACCTGACAGGCTCTCAAGGGGAAAGGGGCAATGCTTAGCTGTTGATTATTATGAATTGCTACAGGGGGCAGGGATTGTGTGTGTTGTCAGATAGGAGATGTAGTCATACATCTTCTCTCACTGATATAAATCATTGAGGCATTCTGGAACTTGTAGGTATGTGTGTGCGTGGGGGGGGGGGGATCAATGATGTAATAAAAAAACGGAATCTATCAATTTCCCGAGGAGGGGTCAATGTCCCAGAGGCATGTGAAGATTGGTGGTGCTCACCAGGGGGAGATGGGGTTTGAGGGGTACTGCTGCACCTCAGTGCTCCATTGATTAATCGGGGGTCTCAGTGGGAATAGGGAGACACTGCAGAGCACGGACATCAATAAAATACAATTGAAGGTTTCTGTCATTAGAAAGTCAACCCTGTAGCCCTTGAAAGCTGTGGAATACTGCTGACAGTAGTGGATGTTTACAGGACTGAGGTTAGGGTTAAGTAAGTACAGTCCACACAAGGAACCACAACATTATGAAATTGTCTGGGTTGTAAATCAATTCTGAATTTGAGTTCAATATAAGAAGATAGGTAGGAAGCACTAATTACATTATTAATACAAATAATGTTCTTACCCGGCCAATCAGCACAGGTTCTGGCCCGCTGTACTCTTCAATCACAAAGAACTGGTTCCAGATCCAGCTCCTCCTACTCCGAGAGCGAGACCCCTCCTCCACATGGCCACGCCTCTCTTCCTCATCCTCCTGGGGGTCTGCCTCCTGGAACACGAGGCCCAGCCCACTTCCACTCATCACCCCACTGGACGAGGCTTCCAGGCCGACGCCCCCTGCAGGATCTGGGCGGAGCTTGAGGACATGGCTGCTGTTGAAGGAAACATCCTCTGAAGGGTTCGGTGTGACGCTGACCTTGGTTTCACCCTCGTTTACAGCGTTGCCATAGGAACCCCCAAATTGATTGAGTAGCGCAGGTGCGACTCCTTCCTTTTGAAAGGGAACATCAGAGGAGCCGTGATTGGTTGGTGTCAGCGGAGGGTTGGTCTGATTGGTCGTCTTATCACTCTGTGGGTTCACCTGAGACACTGCAGTGTTTCTGCTCCTCGTGTCAGGACCAGGAGTGTCCTGACTGAAGGGAATCCAGACAGACTGGCTGCTGACAGCTGGAAGGGTTAGAGGGCTGAAGAGGGGCGGAGCTGTTTGATTATCCAGCTCAGTCCCAGGCATGTCTTCTCTCTGTGATGTCATCTGTGATGTCAGACCCTCTGACCAGCTGTGGTCCACATCGATCAGATCTCTCTTCCTGCTCCGACTGGACTTGGTCTGAAAAGTCCGGCTGGAAACACTCTGCATCTGGGCGTTTAGCATCCTGACCAGGTGATCTTTAGACAGCAGCTTCAGGAGCCCAGAGCTGCTCGTCAGGTTCAGCTTTCTGGGGGAATTCAGGCCGAGACTTTTCACTGGCAGCCCTGCTGTGAGAACGTTTAAATCCGCTCGGACCCTTGATTTGGGGAGGGGCTTGGACCTAGTTTTGTTGGAATGCAGGTCAGGTTTGTGGCGTCCTACGAACACCTTGTCAGGTTGGCTTCTGGTCCTGGAAGGAATCTGTCCACTCTTGGTGCTGTTCCAGATGTTTCTGCTGTCCTGAACAGACTCTCTCCTAACACCTGATCCTGCTTTGGGGACAGAATCCACTTCCAGTTTCATCTCTGCTTTAGGCTTAGAACCGCGTCTCTCTCCATGAGGATTCTGGGAAATCTGGGGGTGAGACACAGACGCACTCTCACCCCCATGGTCATGACTAATGACGGTGTTTGAATCCACATCCCATCGCTCAGCTACTCGGTTTTCTCCTGGGTTTAACAAGCGAAACCCCCCCACTCCTCGTCTTCTCTTAGTGGTCGATCCTGCTCTCGCAAGCCCCTCCCACAGGCACAAGGCGACCAATAAAAGCAGGTTCCTGGTTAGCATGTTGTTCTTTGCACAGAGACGTCCTAATCTGAGCGAGGCTTGCAGTGAGGAAGAGCTGCTTTACTAGTTGTCTTCATCCTCCAGTGTCCTCTGCTCTGCTCCCTCCTCTCTCTCACACTCTTGCCCTTCACCCTGAGCTAGAGGGCAGCTGTCAGGAACTCTCTCCCTCTGATATCTTCCTCTATCTATTCAAGCCTCTCCAGAGTTTCTTTGTCTTCTTCTCCCTTCGCAGAGCGTCTCTTTAACTTCACCACAGAGCTGGACACCCTGAGAGGAAAGATAAAGATAATTAGGTTAAAACTTTAATCATTGCTCGGTGTTAATTAAAAGTGGGATAGCACAGCAAGGTGGAGGGACACTCACAGGCAGCTCAGATGCATTAACAAGGCAGCAATAACATTTAGAGAAGCTGGAGTGTCGAGTCACTCAGACAAACGTTACACAGCTGGTGTGTAACGCTTTTCTAGAGAGTTCCAGGAATGTGACACAGATCAGCGCTGTTGGAATTGGACGTTTGCTAGAGTTTAAGAAGCACTGTCAAGCTGTGGAAACACTCCTGGGTTCATGTCACCAGGGTAGTACTTCATGTTGTGTTGTGTTCAGAGTTAACACTATGTTGTGTTGTGTTGTGTTCAGAGTTAACACTATGCTGTGTTGTGTTGTGTTCAGAACTCTATCCTGTGTTGTGAGGTGTTAGATGGTGTGTTGGGGTGGTTTTCCTCTTGAACACTGCTGTGGAGCAGTCAGACCCTGTCAGTACATTCACTGGGCCATGACTGAAGTGTGGATCTCCCTTGTGGATTTATGACACCCTCCCTCCCTCCCTCCCTCGCTCCCTCCCTCCCATCCTCCCTCCCATCCTCCCTCCCTCCCTCCCATCCTCGCTCCCTCCCTCCAATCCTCCCATCCTCGCTCCCTCCCTCCCATCCTCCCATCCTCCCTCCCATCCTCCCATCCTCCCTCCCTCCCTCCCTCTCCTTTCATCCTTCTCTTTCTCACTCACTCCCTTTCTAAACAAACCAGGTTTTTTTTTCGAGTGAAAAATCTTATCCTTCTCTTTTCCCGCCTCTCCCACTCACCACCTGTCTCTATCTCTGGTGATCCATCTCCCTTTCCTTCTTAGTCAGAGTCAGTATTGTTTTAGTATGCCACTCTCTCCTGCTTCTGTCACAGTGATGTGTTGGTGTCCCTCGCCCTCTCTGCTCTTCACAACTTCAATCAATCCCCCCAATCTCCTCCATCTTCCCGGTGACATTGGAGTTGACAAGTGTCTCACAGCCACGCTGACTACGACCCCATACTGCTAGGATGTTTGCCAAACAGGAAGATGAGCATAGTCATAATAGACCCAACAGAACCTCTCTAGTTCATCCAATTATAACATGAAACATCTCTATCGCTGTTTCCAGGAATATTATTGCACATTCCTGGCAGGATATAGAAAACAGCCAATCAGAAGGCCCCCCTCCCTGAGCGGGAATGACACAGGACTCTCTCCAGGAAGAACACAGCAGCAGGGGCCTTGACGGACAAACCATTGTTGCCATGGTCACCTAGTTAAGGGACTGGGGGCCAGGTTGGGGGTCTGCATGTCGCTTCAGAGAGAGAGAGAGAGAAGGTTCATTACTGGAGACAGTGTGAGATGTTCTGATGCTGCTGTCAGCCAACAGGGGTCAGAACCTTCAAGCTGTGTGGACACACAGAAAAAGATTCTCAACTCATGTGTAACATCACTTATATTTATTATATTCTGTTGTAATAACTGTTTTGCACTTCTGGTTGGATGCTAACTGTATTTCGTTACCCTGTACTTGTACCTGTGTAATGACATTAAAGTTGAATATAAAAACAAGACCAAGGTAGCTCTCATTTGTGATCACAGTGGATCTTGTAGCGCTGTGAAGTTTTTGGGAAATTATTTCGTTTTTTTTTCTTCATATAAAACTGTGCAAATATGTGAGCGAGTTTCTGTATAAACGTATAATGTAATGGAAGTCAACAGCTTCCATGAACTGGAGGAAATCTGGAGGAATCCAGAGGAAACATTCCCTCAACTCCCTGCTGTTCTCCAGACACCCTCTGGCAACTAAAAAAAAAAGTTTCTCACTGAACTGATTAATTGGGGCCATAAATATCTTAATTAATTTTTCCCTTCCTTGGGCTTCTAGCTCAAACGATCTTCTGGTTCGTTAGTATTGGAGGCAGATCTTCACCATCGATCGCGGGATACTGCAGAGCACTGAAGGCTGTCAACTTAACCACACTAAGAATTTTAATTACGATTCACCTCGGTTGTCCGTCTATCTTCAGACACTCACGTTATTTTAACCGGCGACACGGATATATTTCTAAAATGTACGCTGAATGAAGTGCAGAAATCCACATCACTCATTCAAACCTTGAAGGAAAGGAAGATGTTTCTCTCTGGAAACTGTCACACACACAGACAGAAACACACATGCTGCTCACACATTATAGAGTTATACTATCCACATAAAAACTTACACATTTACATTTATTCATTTAGCTTTTATCCAAAGCGACTTACAGGAGAGAGCTTTTACAAAGAGCATCAGTCATTGAGCATAGCAACGTGATAGACCCCGAACACAGTGAGTTTTTTAGATCGTGAATCATACATCATGAGAACCAATAAGTGCCAAGGGAAGAACTATAAATGTATAACACAACGATTGTGAACATAAAGCAAGTTTGTGTGATTTGTGATCACACAAATATGATAATTCAGCAACAATAGGAGTGAATAAAACAGACCTCTTCCTGTCACTTTTTTCTGTTGAGCCTTTAAGGGACTCTGTCTCTGAGGGGGAAACCAATGGAAAGCAGCTTCTAAGAAGCAACTTTGGGACCAGGCTGGATTTATGCAGGACAGATGAGGGCCTTAAGAATGTAATCCATATTCCTCATTCTGATGAGTGCCTTTTGTGGATGAGTCTGTGTCTCCACCGTGCCGGGGAAGATTAAGAGTCTAGAGGATCTCTTAGCTCAGACACGGACTGAAGCTTATGGCCTGCTTGGATGAGACAGGTCAAGTTATTACAGCAGAGGCTATCTGCACTGCTGTGCACCACAACTGGAGGATAAAGGCTGGTATCTATGCTGGCTGCAGTGAAGCAGGAGGTCATGAAGAAAACACTGGGACTCATTACTACATGAAGATGGCGTCACTGTTTCGACCAAAATAACTGAATAAACGTGGTACATGATCTCCTTGACCAACCAGTCTAAGTTAACCTCAGACCCATCCTGATATCAGCAGACATCTGCCACTGCACTGAAGCTCCCTTATAGATGCTTCTTTTACTTCAACTTCCCTCTAGAACCAGCCAAACACAGTTTCAACATGATTACTCTGAACATCCAGCACTCCAGTTAAGCCCAATGCAACCAGGAGCTTGAAGACATCCAGCAGCCTAGCCCTGACCCCTGACCCCTGACAGGCACTGGATTCTGCTCAATAATCTGATCAAAACCTCCATCCACTTCAGCTTTAAATCATTCATGAACAACTCTCCCTACAATCTGGATCCTGGAAGCACATGAAGAACATGGGATGTGGCCTAGCAGAGAAAGTGTGTGTGAAGAGGCTTCACAGCATGAGGCTTCACAGGTGTGTGTGTGAGTGTGTGAAGAGGTGTGTGGTGTGTGTGTGAAGACAGAAGAGGAGAGGTTAGTGTGTTCTGTTCAGCCTGACTGATCTTCATGGACAGTGATAAGCTCTAAGGTCAGGAGGCTGGAGGCTGGAGGCTGGAGGCTGGAGGCTGGAGGCAGCATCGCCTGGTGGGCATCAAGGTCTGCTAAGTAGACCTGCATCACATAGACACTAAGCTGGTGAGTCACAAACTGCAGAAACAGTCACCGAAATGACTCCTGATGTCCATCAAAACTGTCTTTCTCCCTCTTCTGCCTCATTGCGTTTCAACATCAAAAACATATCTGATCCTTTCAAAACACAGACTGACATTTCAACAAATGCCCTGAAATCTCAAACTAGCAAGCGTTCTTCTTTTTCCCTCTCTTTGCAGTCCAGTGCATTAGGGCACAGGGTCTCCAACCCTGGTCCTCAGGGGCCAATGTCCTGCATGTTTTAGATGTTCCCCTGCTCCGACACACCTGGTACACCAAGTGTACCTCTCAAGGGAGTTCCCTGGGACAGGCAAGGATGTGTCGAACCAAGAAGGTGAGGGCAGACGTTACTTCTCCTCTCAAGGTTGGAATTCTAATTTGTCCTGCATCAGAGGAGAGGACGCTGAGTTTCCTCAAGGCTACAGGAAGGTCAGGAAAGAATGATACTTCACAGTTCCTCCCAACGTACCCACACTCAAGCCATTTGCATTAGAACCAGCTTTTCATTCAAGACCCTGAACGCTTATCTTCCCAGACTGCAGCTGAAAAGATGCAGTCACACACCAACCACTTTGACGACTGATACAAATCAATAAAAGTCCATTCAGTAAAATGTGAAAACTTTCTTTTGCATTTTTCTCTGCAGGGCGTCCAGCTTTTCTCTATTGTCCCCAACCTGAGGACACTTTGTGTTACAGTAATACACAGATAAATTATACGTGGTTTAATGTGCTGCTAAAGTATTGTTGCTGTAATTGTCTGTGGTCTATATTTGTCGTATGGTGCAACAACACATCATGCTGCCACAGCAGTTATGCGTTTGTCAGCTATTGTGTAGAATGTGACTGTGTTTGTGTATTAGGGTGTGACGCTGTCTGTTCATGTGTGATAGCACACGATGGTGTGTGTTGGTGCATGTTTGTTCATTAGTGTGTGTTGGTATACCAGTGTGTGTGTTAGTGTGAGGTGGTGTGTGTTAGTGTGAGGTGGTGTGTGTTAGTGTGAGGTGGTGTGTGTTAGTGTGAGGTGGTGTGTGTTAGTGTGAGGTGGTGTGTGTTGGTCAGAACACCTGTCTCTGAGGTGTGTTGTGTCTTGATGCATTACTGCTGCAGCTGTGTCTGTACTACTGGGTCCAGAGTGAGTCCACTGCTGTGGTGTGTGCTCCTAGCAGGAAGCAGGAAGCTGTGCTGTCACAGTTTTTAACCCCCCTGTTGAAGTGTTAGATTCCCAGTCTTATTAGCATAGATCTCATCCATGCCTGTGTGTCCCCTGGTCCTCACTTGCTTACAACACTGCTGACAGTTATTTTTGTAATTCTAATGACCGGATCTCCAAATGGGTTTTGTTTTTGTATCGGCCAGTTTGGGGCGGTCTGGCTGTTTATTTCACCCTTGAGAGGACAGCAGTCAGACTGCTGTCTGTTTGGCTGGTCTGACAGTGGAGCCACCTCATGTGCCAGTAGAGATAGAGGATGATCTGGTGTTTTGTGAGCTGGCTAATACATGTTTTGGGCAAATCCACAACTGATAATGTGGGACTATGTGACTTGGGCTGCTCTAAATAGTCTCAGGGCGAGTTTAGCAAGTGTGTTTTCTTTTATACTGAGAGCTCAAATTCAGTTTAAATATTGTAGAGGGAGTTTTACTCTGGAAAGAAGAGCTGAATCAGGGGTTCGTTGTGTGTCGAGGACTTATATCAAAGTTTGCCGGTGTTAGTTGATTTTTCTGTGAGAGGATTTTGTCAAACTGTGATGGTCTGGCTAATCTGGCTCTGTTCCAGCGGTCAGATATAACTGCTGAAGACGTTCGTGTGGACACTCAGACACACACACACACACACAGTTAAACAAACACACTACACCCACAGCCTCAAGTGTAAATGCTCTCCAAGGTCACATCCTCTTCAGTGGGGGAAATGTTTGCACCTCTCTGTCTAGCAGCAGGGGGTAGAGGGTAGGGGAAGAGGTCTCCCACCAGCCAGCCAGCTTTGGGCAGTCCAGCAGGGAGAGGTGACTGGCCTCCATGAGGACAGTCCAACAGGGAGAGGTGACTGGCCTCCATGAGGACAGTCCAGCAGGGAGAGGTGACTGGCCTCCATGAGGACAGTCCAGCAGGGAGAGGTGACTGGCCTCCATGAGGACAGTCCAGAAGGGAGAGGTGACTGGCCTCCATGAGGACAGTCCAGCAGGGAGAGGTGACTGGCCTCCATGAGGACAGTCCAGCAGGGAGAGGTGACTGGCCTCCATGAGGACAGTCCAGAAGGGGGAGAATCCCTTCGTTCTGCTGATCTAAAGATGGAGGAGGCCATTCTTTTAAAAGCCCTGTGTTTTCCATAAAACTGCATCTATGGCCTGGAGAAGCTTAGTGTGTAATCCTCCATGACGGATTGTGTCTGCTGCAGAATCTTCTCTGAGACTGTCCTCCTATACTAACTTATGTGTGTTTGTGCTTGTATTCATGTTTGCCTGCATGTGTGTGTGTGTGTGTGTGTGTGTGTGTGTGTGTGTGTGTGTGCGCCTGTCTGTCTTCATGTGTGACCGTGTGTGAGCTCATGCATGTGTGTGCGCGTGTGTGGTGTGTGTGCGCCTGTCTGTCTTCATGTGTGACCGTGTGTGAGCTCATGCATGTGTGTGCGCGTGTGTGTGTGCGCCTGTCTGTCTTCATGTGTGACTGTGTGTGAGCTCATGCATGTGTGACTGTGTGTGAGCTCATGCATGTGTGCGTGTGTGTCCTTCAGTGTTAAATCTGCGAGTCGAGGGGAGCAGGAGGAAGATTTTCTCTAATAACCCTGACAGAGCACACTGGATGGGGGGGGGGGGGGGTGAGACAGAAGAATTAGGTCTCCCCTCAGTGGAACATAAAGAGATAGATGTTCTAACCAGCCTACAGAGTCCTGCTGGAGAGGCTGGAGAGGTTGGAGAGGCAGGAGAGGCTGGAGAGGCTGGAGAGGCAGGAGAGGCCGGAGAGACAGGAGAGGCAGGAGAGGCAGGAGAGGCTGGAGAGGCAGGAGAGGCTGGAGAGGCAGGAGAGGCAGGAGAGGCAGGAGAGGCTGGAGAGGCAGGAGAGGTTGGAGAGGCTGGAGAGGCAGGAGAGGTTGGAGAGGCAGGAGAGGCTGGAGAGGCAGGAGAGGCAGGAGAGGTTGGAGAGGCAGGAGAGGCTGGAGAGGCAGGAGAGGCAGGAGAGGCTGGAGAGGCTGGAGAGGCAGGAGGTCTGGACTGCTGCTACACATCTCTCTCCTGCTAGCCTGGGTTATTGTACTTGTGGAAATGACCCCTCGTATGAGAACATTAGAGTCTCACAGACCACTGCCATTAAGAGTCCTGGGAGCCTACTTTTCTGTCTGTCCTTTTATCTCCCCTGCCTGCAATCATCGTCCCATTCTCCTCCCTCCTCCTTCTCCCTCTTTCAGCCTCCACCAATCCCTCTTCCTATATCCCTCACCCAATCCCTCTGCCTTACTGTCTCTCTTCCTCTGCTTCCCTCTCTCATCCTGTCTCCCCCCCTCTCTCTTTTTCCCTCACTCACTCATTTCTAGCGGTGTTTATGCATGTCTCTCTCTCTCTCTCTCTCTCTCTCTCTCACTTTGTTTCTCTCTGTCTCTCTCTCTCCCACTCTCCCTCCCTCCCTCCCCCTCCCTCTCTCTCTCTCTCCTTCTTTCCCTCTCCCTCTCTCCCTCTCTGGGTATTAGGTATTCAAAGATCTTTCTCTACCATGCGGTAGAACTTATCACTCCATCTCTCCATCCCTTGCTCTATCTCTCTAATCTTCTTTAATCTTCCAGCCCAGAGTGAAGTGAGAATTAGTTTCTCAGTCTCACTCATCAATCTCCTGCACCAGCCCTCCTCTGCTGTATCCCCTCTCTCCCCTCGTTTGGCTCCTTTAATCCCAGGTCACTCTTCCCTTCTCACTCTTAACCATCCCACTTCCTCCGTGTCTCAGTGTGAATATGTGAGGATCATCTTGACCTCCCTCTGCAGGTCCAACAGTGACTCGGTCTAAATGCAGCAGCAGGCGTCCTGCTCTGTCAGGTATCGTTGCCAGGTTACCACTCTCACTATACTGGAGGATAAAAGGATCCTGCCAAACCCTCAGTGACCACCAACACCTGACGACAGAACAGGAGACAGGAAACGCACCTTCGCAGCTCTAAGATAGACAGACATGGAGAACATGGATCATATGGAGAACATGGACGTCACTGTATGGAAGGAAGACGAGAGAGAGAGAGGGAGAGCCAGGGGGAGAAAGAGAGGGAGAGCCAGGGGGAGAAAGAGAGGGAGAGCCAGGGGGATGAAAGAGAGGGAGAGCCAGGGGGAGAAAGAGAGGGAGAGCCAGGGGGAGAAAGAGAGGGAGAGCCAGGGGGAGAAAGAGAGGGAGAGCCAGGGGGAGAAAGAGAGGGAGAGCCAGGGGGAGAAAGAGAGGGAGAGCCAGGGGGAGAAAGAGAGGGAGAGCCAGGGGGAGAAAGAGAGGGAGAGCCAGGGGGAGAAAGAGAGGGAGAGCCAGGGGGAGAAAGAGAGGGAGAGTCAGGGGGAGAAAGAGAGGGAGAGCCAGGGGGAGAAAGAGAGAGAGAGTCAGGGGGATGAAAGAGAGGGAGAGCCAGGGGGAGAAAGAGAGGGAGAGCCAGGGGGAGAAAGAGAGGGAGAGCCAGGGGGAGAAAGAGAGGGAGAGCCAGGGGGAGAAAGAGAGGGAGAGTCAGGGGGAGAAAGAGAGGGAGAGCCAGGGGGAGAAAGAGAGGGAGAGCCAGGGGGAGAAAGAGAGGGAGAGCCAGGGGGAGAAAGAGAGGGAGAGCCAGGGGGAGAAAGAGAGGGAGAGCCAGGGGGAGAAAGAGAGGGAGAGCCAGGGGGAGAAAGAGAGGGAGAGCCAGGGGGAGAAAGAGAGGGAGAGCCAGGGGGGAGAAAGAGAGACGATGATGAACCGATAAGAAGAGCTTCCTTTTGACCAGGGGAGGGCAACCAAGTTAAAACTGATAGGGGGATGAAGGAGCAGATCACTGGAGTTAATCCCTGACACATTTCCTGCCATTCCCAGGGCAAACAACAGGAAGAAACTGGAAGTAAAGAAAGAAGAGATGGATCAGAGCAGAGGGAGTCAAGTATCGCACAGAGCTGAACAGATAGGTCTGATTAGGTTGTAGATGAATGCAAGGTCAGGTTGTTTTAATCCTGATTGGATTTGCTGGCTCCAGATTGCACTCACTCACTAATACAGTAGATCCTCAGCCTCCTGTTAATTCATCCAGGTTATGTGTGTTTTCACCAGCTAGGGAGATTCTGTTGAAGAATGAATCCAGGGTCGATAGCTTCAGTACTAGCAGGCGTGATTATTATGCATATGACAGACGATGTGAAATCACATGAATCTAGCTGCATGGGTAATGACAGTGATTGGCGTAATCACAGTAACACGAGCACAGGGAGAGAGCGATGGGAGGTCGGCCATTTTTCTTGTTATTATTCGTTGGTATTATTCCACCCTGCCGCAGTGATGGAGTGAAACTCTCCCAGGCTTGTGACGCAGTGATGGAGGTTGACACTGTGTTCATTAATACAACTGATCGGCATTTCAAAGTTCTAATGGGTTCATCGTTGGTTTGGGCCGACATGTTGGCTGAAACAGTCCCTCGTGTTGTTTCTGTACATGAACTGACTTTGTAAACAGGCGGTGGCAATGAGTGCGTGTGTGTGTGTGTGTGTGTGTGTACAACGCTCAAAGCTAAAGCTGAGATATGATAAATGGATTGCAGCTCGTCTTCCCAGCAGAATGTAGATGGGCTATATCCACAATCAAGGCAATTAACCTGGATTCCTCTGGTGAGATCTCAGCCCAGGGCCAGCTTGTATGGAACACTGGAACTCAGTCTCCCTGGTAAAGGGCATCTGCCTGCTGAATCTTCAACGCTGTGTAATCACATTTCACAGTGAACTAATCACTTCTGCTTAATTTAACACTGGTATGAAAACAATCTTATACATTAAGTCATTTAGCGGACGCTCATATCCAGAACGATTTACAGCAAGTACAGAGATGGAGGGAAGAGAGGAAGATGGGAAGGAGGGAAAGAAGGAATGAAGGAGGAAATAGAAGCAGAGAGAAGAAGAGAATAATAGTGAAATTGGGAGCGAAGGCTATGATGAAGATGGGGGAGATAGGGGAGAGATAGGGGACATTCTGCTGTCATTGGTCTGAAGCACACTAATTCAATCTTTGGAAATCAAGCAATCAAGTAGAGTTCTGGAGGCCCTCTCCTCCTCCTCTCTCCTCCTCCCTTCCTTCCTCTCTCCTTCCTCTCCCCCTCCTCTCTCCTCCTCCCCCTTCTCCTCCTCTCTACTCCTCCTCCCTCCGTCCGAGCCTCTTCATCTCCCCTTATTTCAGAAAGGAGCTCAGAGAAACTCCATAATCCTATCTGATTATGACACCCTGCATGTAGGAAGACAACATGACAGAGAGACAGAGAGAGTTGGGGGGAAGATGACAAAGGAAATCACAAGCGACTGACAAACAGAGAAGAAGACATAAAACAGTCAACGGTTTGACAGAGAGAGAGAGGGAGAGAGACAGAGACAGAGAGAGAGATTGAGAGAGACAGAGACAGAGAGAGAGAGAGAGGGAGAGAGACAGAGAGACAGAGAGAGAGACAGGGAGAGAGAGAGGGAGGGAGAGAGGGAGAGAGACAGAGAGAGACAGAGACAGAGAGAGACAGAGAGAGAGATTGAGAGAGACAGAGACAGAGAGAGACAGAGAGAGAGGGAGAGAGGGAGAGAGACAGAGAGAGAGAGAGAGACAGAGAGAGAGACAGGGAGAGAGAGAGGGAGGAAGAGAGGGAGAGAGACAGAGAGACAGAGAGAGACAGAGAGACAGAGAGAGACAGAGAGACAGAGAGAGAGAGTGAGAGAGACAGAGACAGAGACAGAGAGAGACAGAGAGAGAGAGACAGAGAGAGAGAGAGACAGAGAGACAGAGAGAGAGAGAGAGAGAGAGGGAGGGAGACAGAGAGAGACAGAGAGAGAGAGACAGAGAGAGAGAGAGACAGAGAGACAGAGAGAGAGAGAGAGAGAGAGGGAGGGAGACAGAGAGAGACAGAGAGAGAGAGGGAGAAAGCGACACAGAATAACTGGGGATTGTGTCACATCAGTCTTGACAAATTCCTCTTTAATTAAAAACTCCAAATCCTCCACACTTTAAAGCCTCTTTTAATAATTAACACTCTGATCTAACCCCTTTAAAAGAAAGAAAAACAATTAAAAACTTTTGCGATTTTACTTCAAACCCCATTAATTAAAAAGCATGAATGAACAATAATTTGATATTAAGGCAGACCGCCACTTTGCTCATTAGCTGTTGGCTAATTGATCCAAACTCCAGTGTTTACCAGGGGGATGCTAAAGACCAAAACATTCTTCATTTTACCTCCATTAATTGCATCTCTTTAAAGATTGGGGGACGAAAGGGAACACTCGGATTTTCCAGATCACAGAAAAGTGAATTTAAAGTGACGTGTGCCTCTCAATACTTCCCCACTGGGTTAAAGTCACTCTGAAGTTCTTAGAGCAGGATATGAGATCCCCAAGCAGAGAGCCATACTTAGTATAACAACAGAGCTCCATCTGAGCATGTGCAGAGGGCTCCGTCTAGTTCCTGGTGGTCAGGTATGTCGACTAGTCAGACTCTCACACCCTCGCCTAGTCTCAGCATGGGCAAGACATGTCTCATCGATCAAAAACTACATTACCCAAAATCCATCACTGCCATTTGCCACGACAGCTAACCACATTGTTTTTCCTTACAGGAAGTTTCTTGGACTCAGCAATATTTGGTCATTTATTTCCTCCTATACGTTTTCACCTGAAAACTTTTCAATCATCAACTTTTCTTCCCACCCTCTCTCTCAAAACATATTTCTTTCTCTCCCTTCTTTTCTGTCGGGCTCACCTCAGGTCAAAGGACTGTGAATGAAGTGCCCCTCTCTGGAGGACATGGGGGAGACACATCTCCCCTCTCTGGAGGACAAGGGGGAGACACATCTCCCCTCTCTGGAGGACATGGGGGAGACACATCTCCCCTCTCTGGAGGACATGGGGGAGACACATCTCCCCTCTCTGGAGGACATGGGGGAGACACATCTCCCCTCTCTGGAGGACAAGGGGGAGACACATCTCCCCTCTCTGGAGGACATGGGGGAGACACATCTCCCCTCTCTGGAGGACATGGGGGAGACACATCTCCCCTCTCTGGAGGACATGGGGGAGACACATCTCCCCTCTCTGGAGGACATGGGGGAGACATCTCCCCTCTCTGGAGGACATGGGGGAGACACATCTCCCCTCTCTGGAGGACATGGGGGAGACACATCTCCCCTCTCTGGAGGACATGGGGGAGACACATCTCCCCTCTCTGGAGGACAAGGGGGAGACACATCTCCCCTCTCTGGAGGACAAGGGGGAGACACATCTCCCCTCTCTGGAGGACATGGGGGAGACACATCTCCCCTCTCTGGAGGACATGGGGGAGACACATCTCACCTCTCTGGAGGACATGGGGGAGACACATCTCCCCTCTCTGGAGGACATGGGGGAGACACATCTCACCTCTCTGGAGGACAAGGGGGAGACACATCTCCCCTCTCTGGAGGACATGGGGGAGACACATCTCACCTCTCTGGAGGACATGGGGGAGACACATCTCACCTCTCTGGAGGACAAGGGGGAGACACATCTCCCCTCTCTGGAGGACAAGGGGGAGACACATCTCACCTCTCTGGGCCTCGTCTCCAAACCATCTGCATGAAATATTCAGGTCTGCTGTTCCAGCCAACTGAGGCTTCTGTCAGCAGCCTGCCTCAGGTCCAGCCTAAAGTAGCTCACCTGTGTGTCCCCACCACACACACACACACACATACACATTATCACCTTCTCATCAATATTAATCCCTCCTTCTCTCTCTGTGTTTCTATCCTTCCATCCAACCTCTCTCTCTCCAGGTCTTCTCCCATGCAGACTTCTCACTCTCTCCACCTTCCTCCTGGCCTTCGCTCCTCTTCCTCCTCCTCTTCCTCCTCTGTTCTCCTCCTGTTCTGACCTCCTTCTCTATCAGCTCCCTCTCTCTCTATCTCTCTCTTTTCCTTCTCTGTGTTTTCTGCTTTGATAGAAGCAGCTGTTCCTCTGTCACACAATCTGGAACAGCAAAGCAAATGGATTCATTTGGGTTCCGACTGTGTGTAAGATAATGCGTGTGTGTGTGTGAGAGAGACAGAGAGAGAGAGAGAGAGAGAGAGGGAGACAGAGAGACAGAGAGACAGAGAGAGAGAGAGACAGAGAGAGAGAGAGAGAGAGAGAGAGAGAGAGAGAGAGAGAGAGGGAGACAGAGAGACAGAGAGACAGAGAGACATGCATAAACATCGCTAGAAATGGTATTGTAAGTCATCCATGGTGTTAATGTGAGTGATGATGTTGTTAGTGTGATCCTGACTCCAAGCCTGTTCTTATCATGTTGGCTCCATGCTGTGACAATTTGATTAGAGTCGTTGTACATGGATCTATTGCTTCACTAAATCAAGACTGTCAAAATCTGGAAGCCAATGGTTTACTGGCTGATCATAAACACACTGTATACAGTTCACATGTATACAACAGACATCCCACACAAACACTAGTGTCCACTAACAAACACACACTGTACTAGGCACTGTACCACATAAATAGTGAAGCACAGCAGATATTTACACACTGACGCACAAGCTGGATGGAGATCAGAGTGTTTCTCTATTCTCAGTGGAATCCAGGAGTGTGTCTCTATTCTCAGTCCAGGAGTTTAAGTAGTTTGTTTTATTGCATTTCCTGTTTGGCAGAAAAACCACCATCCTAACACATCCACACATTTGTCTCACTAGATTTACCTGCTTCCATTTCCCCTTTCTAAAGCTCTGTAACAAGAACATCCTCACAATATTTATTTCTTGTTCTCACAGACATTTTTTTCTGTTCCTCCACCCCCCCCCCACTCATTTCTCCCTCCCTCTAACTGAATGTCTTCAATTATTTATTTACCTTTCAACCCAATAGAAATCTGCTAATTGTCCACATATCTCTCCCCCGCTACGCAGTTTCCAACTCTCTTTCTCTCTCTCTCTCTCTCTCCCCCTCTCTCTCTCTCTCTCTCTCTCTCCCCCTCTCTTTCTCTCCCTCCCTCCCTCTCTAGTTGTATGACAGGCTGTCTGTTTCCCTCTCTCTTCCTCCCTCTCCTCAGCCCCCCAGTCTTGAGCTACACAGGTGCTCGGCACATTTGATTCATTTATGGCCTAGTGCCGATGCTGTTGTTGTCGTCTTGAATAACAGGTCCTCTTTGTCTTCTGTCACACACACACACACACTCATCAATATTAGACAATCTGACCAATCAGTGCCTCCTATTAATATGATGATGAGAGGAGAACACACCCAGAGAGACAGGGAGAGATGGAAGATAGGCTGGTCTGGGTGGGTGGGTGGATGAACTGCCTGAGGAAAGGAGAGTAAGAGAGATGGAGAGAGTGAGAGATGACGTTGGCAAAGCAATAGAGGATGTGGATTTGCGTGGTCGCCTGGGTGTGTGTGTGTTTGCGTGTGGGTGTGGGTGTGTGTGTGTGTGTGTGTGTGATGAGGAGAGACAGAGCTAGAGGGAGAAATAGGATTAATGTGTGTGTGTGGGTGTGCATGTGTGTGTGCGGCATGCGTGTGTATGATTGAGAGAATGAGAAAGAGAGAGAATGAGAGCAAGAGTCAGAGAGAGTGAGAGAGAGCGAGAGAGAGAGAGAGGGAGCGACAGAGAGAGAGACAGACAGAGAGAGAG
This sequence comes from Neosalanx taihuensis, assembly GCA_030340665.1. NCBI lineage: Eukaryota > Metazoa > Chordata > Actinopteri > Osmeriformes > Salangidae > Neosalanx > Neosalanx taihuensis. Next base: position 15,257,322 of record CM059300.1, on the reverse strand, counting down.
ACAGAGTGAGAGAGAGACAGAGTGAGAGAGAGACAGAGAGAGAGAGAGAGAGAGAGAGAGAGAGAGACAGACAGAGAGAGAGACAGAGTGAGACAGACAGAGAGAGAGACAGAGTGAGAGAGAGACAGAGTGAGAGAGAGACACAGCAGAGAGTGAAACTCCCTGAAGGCTGTTGTTGCATTTTGAATCCAGGACGAACACTGACATGAATGTAATTGGTGGAAACTAGCTTGTGCAGAGGAAATGACCAGTTTTGTAGAGTGGAGACACAGTAGTTCTTTGTCCACATCCCTCTCTCTCTCTGCTACGCACTACCCTCTCTATTCTAAACCACCTCTCTTCATTTTTTGATTCATCCTCCCCTTCTCTCTCTCTCTCCCTCTCTCTCTCCCCCTCTCTCTCTCTCTCTCCCTCCCTTCCTCTCTCCTCCCTTCCTCCCTCCCTCCCTCCCTCCCTCCTCATATTATCTCGCTGTATTCTCCCAGCACTCAGGCTGATAAATGTGATCACAGTGTAACCTTGCAGTGACCTTGTCCTTTAACAGGCTGCTCTCTCTTAGCCAGTTAACCTGGGCTTGTGTGGACTAGCCTCTAGTTTCTGCTGCTCTAACAGCAGGTATCTGTGGAAGGTTTGGCTTCAGACCGCACCTCAGTTGGGGGGGGGGGGGGTCAGGCAGATCTGTTCACCGGGGGAGAGGGGCCAAACGCTGGCATTTAGGATCCCAAACCACTGCTGGGAACACAAACACACAAAGTCTCTCCACAAAGACGGAAGGAAACGGGGGGGGGGGGGGGGGGGGGGCAGTGCCCCTGTGTAATCAAACATGGACCCCCCCCTTGTGGCCCTCCTAAATGCAGAGCTTATAAACACAGTATTTTGCCCCATTAATGTCGACAACGTAATTAAGAAAATGACACGACAATTAATGTTACTGGAACCACCAAAGACAAAGGAAAGATAAAAATAAAGAAAGGACGATGAGAAGGAAAGAAAGCTAATGGATGTAGCAGCACAGCTGAGAGAGCAGAGGTGAGCGTGTTAATAAAGAGTGAAACTGAGACTTCTACATCTCATTAAGCTTCCTTAATACAACCTTCCCAACCTTTGCACTGCACCCTTCTCTGTTCAAGACAGAAGACTGGAGCCGTAGGTCCAGACATGAGGGGAATGTGGTGGTTTCATACATGTGTTATCCAGAGGAACACAGAGATGGATTGACCAGGAGGACAATGTCTTACATGGAAACACAAGGACAGAATATGTATTCAGGAACATGGAATGTTCTGGAGCTAATTCACAACAGACAGACAGATGACGAATGGTTCTCATTTGAGTTAGTGCACGCCTGTACGTGTGTGTGTGTGTCCTGTGAGTGGGATGTGCGCACACACACACACAAAGAAACATCTTGCACATAAAACTATTCCACATCTGTGTGTGTCTCAGATAATGACTGTGATTGGCTGGATGTTTCATCATCCTGACATGATTGACAGCTGTGGAATAGCGACACTGGAATCTTTATTATATAAATGTCTTAAAAATCTCACAGTTGACTACAAACTCTGTTTTGTAGAACAAAGACCATTTTGTTCCCATCTCTCTTCTCTGTTATACCAGTAGAAGGCTATTGAGTCAAGCTCAATACATACTGTGCCCACACAAAACCTCATCAAAATCACTCACCTCTGCTTATTTCAATTAAATAGTCCAGCTAGAATTACTCTCAATCATCCACTCTTACTCATCCACAGTGTTTAGTCACTAAGTGTATTATTATAAGGATAAAAGCCTGGTCTTGCCAGAAACACATATCTTGTTACACACTTCTGAAACCAACACTATGCAAACCTACAGCCTGTCATTAACAACATTTACTGCACAATACACCTGCGCAACTCACACACACACACACACACACAGACACACTTCCTAATACGCACAGAGCCTCTTAAATTGCTGCGTTTCTCCAGCGTATTTCTGGGAAGAAAACCTTCCTCCTTGTCTAAGTTGGAATGAAACCAAAGTTAAAAATAACCACGGACACAGTGAGCCTGAAAATAAAGAGGCGAGGCAGAGGAGGTGAATATGAAGCCTTATTTCCATAAACGCTCACCTCGTCCCTGAAACCTGCAGAACACAACAAACCCCCCAACTCTACAGTCACTCTGTAACCCATGTTGGGGTCTCCAAACTGGAAAAGTGTCTTCCATTTGGGGGCATGATTAAAATGCTCTGTGCTGCGTGCAGAGATAAAGAGCTGGAGAGATGGAGGGAGATGAAGAGATACAGAGAGGATGCTGGGAGGTAGAGAGGAGAAGGCCAAAGGGGAGCATGCTGCTTAAACAGAGCCTGGGGGGTGGGGGGGCTTGGCAGAGCACAGGGGTACTGAAGGTCTCCACCCTGAGGACCTGAGTCTCAGAACACAGCAGGCTTGGATGTGGCCAGCGGGCTGGCGGCCATGTTGGCTCTGTGACCACTGGAGTGTTTCTCTGAAAAGCACAGAGTCAGTTGGGGGGGGAACTCTGGAGTATTGTTGCATTAGGGTCTGCTATGATGTAGAGAATTACTGTTACTGATGCTGCCTGTGACATTACTGAAAAGAGCAGCTATCTGTGGAATATTCATGATGTTCAGACTCATTCACACACTGCTGCACCTCCTGACCAGGATCAACCTCAGTTCCAGTAACTGTGGATTTGCATGTGGCTGCAAATGAGATGAGGAGTCAGTGTTAAGTGGGGGGGGTGCTGGATGTGTGTGTGTGTACAAAGTGTGTGTGTGTGTGTTGGATGTCTGTGTGTGTACAGAATGTGTGTGTGTGTACAGAGTGTGTGTGTGTACAGAATGTGTGTGTGTGCTGGATGTGTGTGTGTACAGAGTGTGTGTGTGTGTGTGCTGGATGTGTGTGTGTGTACAGAATGTGTGTGTGTACAGTGTGTGTGTGTGTGTGTACAGAGTGTGTGTGTACAGAGTGTGTGTGTGTGAGTGTGTGTGTGTGTGTGTGTACAGAGTGTGTGGGCGCATGTTCCTGATCACACCATGATTTGGAGGAGGAGGAGGGGGAGCAGACCAGCTGGTGTGGAGAACAAGCTTGGCCTGTCCATGTTGACAGCAGTCCTCCACAACCCCAGGGTTCAAGCTCCTCTCCTCCCTGCCAGGAGCACCCTGAGGTGGGCTTTACCCCTGGAAGATTAGCCATCCTCCATGGATCTCCCCCCCAGGCCTGGCAGGCCAGCCTCTCCTCTGGGGCTCTGCTGGAGCAGGCCAGCCTCTCCTCTGGGGCTCTGCTGGAGCAGGCCAGCCTCTCCTCTGGGACTCTGCTGGAGCAGGCCAGCCTCTCCTCTGGGACTCTGCTGGAGCAGGCCTGCTGTGGATAGATCACTAAGCCCCACTGGCACAGAGAAAACAGAGACAGGGTTTCCCACTGAGCATGGCAGGGGCTCGATACTGTACTGAGTCCTTCTGCTCCTCACCTCCACTAGGCCTTCCTGAAGTCACTGTTGATGTTGTTCAGGGCCAGAAGGAGGAAGAAGGTTCAGACTCGTTAAAGCAGTTTGACTGAGCTGTTTGATTACAGTGACGTCTCACAAGGTAGAATCAATCCTTTCTGTCTGCGAGGGATGAGAAGGAAGACAGTGTTTCCAAAAGAGGGAGGATGATGTTCTAACAATCTAAATGAGACTTGCTTTGGTTTTTGTTTTGTTGTTGTAAACATTGTCCCATCTAATTACAGCTCCATGTATGATTGCAACTGTGCATTTGTTTTTGTATGTGTATTGTTTGTGTGTAATTTTTGCACCCAGTAAGCATGTGTATGTGTGTGTGTGTGTGTGTGTGTGTGTGTGTGTGTGTGCGTGCGTGTGTGTGTGTGTGTGCGTACTGTTTACATGAATGTGGGTGCACGAATGTGTGTGTGTTTTAGGTTTTTGTGTCGAGATTTGGGTTAAGGAAAATTGGATTTTGAATGGAGCTAAATTAGGAGCTTGTATGTAAGCAGTCCCTCTGTGTGGCATTAGCCTAGCCAGGGTTAAGCATGCTTCAACCAGAACCTTCTAACAAACTCTAAATCCTGGCAGTGGGTTCAAGCAGTGTGTGTTCGTTCAGTTCAGGTCCCCTCTGCAGTCCCTTCACCTTTCAAATAGATTAGAATGATGGGAGGGAACACAGAAGAACACAGAAAGACTTTTCAGGAATGAAAATGTGTCACGCTGAACCTTTCATGTCAACAGGTAAAGACCTCAATTCCACACGTTGAAAGACTGCAAAGAGCTGAAATATCTCTCTGTGTTGCGTTGGCAACTTTTGTGTGGTTTGAAATGCTCCTCTACTGGAGCCACAGTTCACTGAGGAGGGCGGAGGGAGAGGAGACATGCAGCTTTTAGACTGAATCTCTCTCAGGTTTAGAAACCTGGTGAGCAAGTCTGGACAGAGATTAGAACACAGAGCTCACCTGAAGAAGAGATGAGAGACAGAGAGGGAGAGATGAGAGCAGAAGAGACAAGCCACCACGTACTGGCATAGGAGTACAGGAGTGTCGTCTAAAAGACAGTGAGTAGAGAGAGAGAGCGAGAGGGAGAGATGTAGAGAGAGAGAGAGGGGGACAGTGAGAGAGAGATGTAGAGAGAGAGGGGGGGGGACAGTGAGAGAGAGGTGTAGAAAGAGAGGGGGGGGACAGTGAGAGAGAGGTGTAGAGAGAGAGAGGGGGGGGACAGTGAGAGAGAGGTGTAGAGAGAGAGAGGGGGGGACAGTGAGAGAGAGATGTAGAGAGAGAGGGGGGGGGACAGTGAGAGAGAGGTGTAGAGAGAGAGAGGGGGGGGGGACAGTGAGAGAGAGATGTAGAGAGAGAGAGGGGGGACAGTGAGAGAGAGGTGTAGAGAGAGAGAGGGGGGGGGACAGTGAGAGAGAGATGTAGAGAGAGAGGGGGGGGGGACAGTGAGAGAGAGGTGTAGAGAGAGAGAGGGGGGGGGGGGACAGTGAGAGAGAGATGTAGAGAGAGAGAGGGGGGACAGTGAGAGAGAGGTGTAGAGAGAGAGAGGGGGGGGGGGACAGTGAGAGAGAGGTGTAGAGAGAGAGAGGGGGGACAGTGAGAGAGAGGTGTAGAGAGAGAGAGGGGGGACAGTGAGAGAGAGGTGTAGAGAGAGAGGGGGGGGACAGTGAGAGAGAGGTGTAGAGAGAGAGAGGGGGGGGGGACAGTGAGAGAGAGATGTAGAGAGAGAGAGGGGGGACAGTGAGAGAGAGGTGGTGGTGATGATTCACTGATGTTATCTGTGGGTAGAGAGATGTGTGTGACACAATCTCAAATTGGAAATCACTGTTTCAATCTGGCCTCACTCTGTGGCTGCCTGCGCCACCGATAACAAGAGCAGCCTAATTCTATTAAAAATAGCTTGTCAGTGTAGTCATGGCAGAGACATGGACACAGGAGAGAGAGGGAGAGAGGGGGAGAGGGGCAGAGGGGGAGAGGGGCAGAGGGGGAGGGGGATGGAGATGGAGAGAGGGAGAGTTAGGGAGGTGCAGCAAAGCTGCCTTTAAGACAACTGCACTATCAGAGACTTTCAGTATGCCCACTGGTGCAACTTTCCCCTTTCATCTTTCCATCCATCTACCCATCATGCCAGCCTCTCATTTCATCTTCCCATCGTGATTCTATCTATCTATCTGTCTCTCTATCACTCTATCCATCTGCTGCTTATCTCTCCCTACAGGTTGATGTTTTCATTGAGGACTGTGCGCCTCCAATTCTCTTCCCTCAAACTCCCTCTCACATCATCTCCTTTCTGCTGTTCCTTGGGGGGTGAGAGGGAAAGAGAGAGAAGATGGAGTTCCTGTACCTGGTACCTGTGTACCCTGCAGGTGATTCCTCATCTGATTTGATCCTCCAACACCACATAGATTAACAGAATTTCATCTTTCAGTATGTCACATGACTCTGTACCAGCCAGACTAACAGACTAATAACCAGCTGTCAGAAAAGTCTGATCAAGATCAAGTTCTGATGTCTGACGAGCAGGAAGCAGCTCAGGTCACATCTGTCCATCTCCTCAGCGCAGCACAGACTCAAGGATGCCTGATTCCTGCTGGATTCCAGACAAGCTTAACCGCATAAGTGGGGTTTGCCAACGTAAGAAAGTAAACATTAATGACTCCGCCAGGCATGAGAGTGTCAGGGTAATGAATTAATCAGCCAGTAATTAGGGTTCTTTCCTGGCTGCTTCAGAAAGGGACAGGAGGATCATGGGTACTTTCCTCTCTGTCTACAAGCAGAGGAAATGCAGCCATTCAGCTTTGACTTTGTGTGTGTGTTGGGGTGTGTGTGTGTATATGTGTGTGTTTGTGTGTGTATGTGTTTTTGTGTGTGTGTGTGTGTGTTTGTGTGTGTATGTGTTGGGGTGTGTGTGTGTATGTGTGTGTGTGTGTGTGTTTGTGTGTGTGTGTGTTTTTGTGTGTGTGTGTGTGTGTTGGGGTGGGTGGATTGCATGCCTGTGCTAGTTTGCGACGCCATTTATCCAGCGCTGATCATTGCCTGTCATGTCAATAAAGTCAATGTGAAAGTGCAGATCAGAGGAGAGGCTAACAGCATCTAGAACGTGAGTGGAGAGACCGGGGAGAACACAAGAGCGAGGGAGAAAGAGGGATGGAGAGAGAAGAGGTGGGGAAGGGAATGGGGCCGGACAGTTAGGACACAGTCATGGGTGAACGATAAGAACTGGGTGGGATTAAGGGAGAGAGATGATGAAGACAAGATATAGAGAGAGAGAGGGGATGGTTACGCAATCTGAGATGGGAGCTTCAGACACTGTCATGAAAACACTGAGGGTCTCAGTCCTGGATTAACAGGAAAACAAAATATGAAAACAGTTAGAGAGTTAGGAGAGATGAGCTGAGGGTTAGGAGAGATGAGCTGAGGGTTAGGAGAGATGAGCTGAGGGTTAGGAGAGATGAGGGTTTGATGAGAGATGGACTGAAGCTCGTCTGAAGATGCTCAGGCGATCTGCTTCATAAATAAATCCAGCTATTTACATTTCAGTTTATGGTTTCTTAGTTCCTAGATCCGTAGCTTGACAGACAAGACTGATTGACATTTGTCAACTGTTCAATCTATCTGCTCATCACATCCTCTCTCTCTCTCCCCGGTCGCCCCATAACAAAAACCCTCCAATCAATACCTGGGTCGATGGCTCTAGTGATTTAGACTAAGCTGTCTTCAACTCTCAGTGGTCTGACATTTACGATCGCTTGGCCAGCGTAGGACATCTCAGTCAGGCTAAGACAGACCTTCACTTTCCGGTCAGATGGTGAGACTGGCGGAAGCCATTTTGAGACTAAAAGTACTGTGATTGTTTTTAAATTCACTTCTTAGTCGTAAGTCATAAGTCGTAAGCCCTCAGTCCTCAGTCCTCAGCCCTCAGTCCTCACCTCTCAGTCCTCAGTCCTCAGCTCTCAGTCCTCAGTCCTCAGCCCTCAGCCCTCAGTCCTCAGTCCTCACCTCTCAGTCCTCAGTCCTCAGCTCTCAGTCCTCAGTCCTCAGCCCTCAGCCCTCAGTCCTCAGTCCTCAGTCCTCTGTCCTCAGCCCTCAGCCCTCAGTCCTCAGTCCTCAGTCCTCAGCCCTCAGTCCTCAGCCCTCAGTCCTCAGCCCTCAGTCCTCAGTCCTCAGCCCTCAGCCCTCAGTCCTCAGTCCTCAGTCCTCAGTCCTCAGTCCTCAGCCCTCAGTCCTCAGTCCTCAGTCCTCAGCCCTCAACCCTCAGCTCTCAGTCCTCACCTCTCAGTCCTCAGTCCTCAGTCCTCAGTCCTCAGTCCTCAGCCCTCAGCTCTCAGTCCTCACCTCTCAGTCCTCAGTCCTCAGTCCTCAGTCCTCAGTTCTCAGTCCTCAGCTCTCAGTCCTCAGTCGTCAGTCCTCACCTCTCCTGTCAGGGATTTAAAACCAGGAAGGCTGTAGAGATGTGGTGAAGTGAAGAGTATGCGAGCAAAAGCAGAATCGTTCCGTGTAAAAAAACACTTAGAGAAGTGAAACAGTAAAGTAGAGACGGAAGTGGAGATCAAATGGTTGCAGTTAAGGGGTCTCCTGCACTGTAAAGCAGGGGCACAGCTGATGGCACGGTGAGCAGCGTAGCTGAATGGGACTTTTGGCTCGGGTTACAGATCGTCCCATTTTCACTATATGCGTTTGTCTTTGTTCCTCTGACAGCGAACTGAATAGAGATCTGCGTAAAAGACCCACAGAGATTTGCTGGCGGATTAATCCTTTCATTAGGGAAAGCGAGAAGTTAATTGCGACGACAGCTGCATCTCATGAGTTTACACCACGGACGTTTTAAACAGCATCCCCGTTAACGGAAAAAAGCAATTATCAATAAATGCGGGGCAATCGGAGACGATGAATTGAGCTCAAATGAGCTCTTCTTCTTCCCGCCTCCTTGTTGCGAGTCGTGTTGGCAGCACAGTGTTGAGTCGTCACGCAACAAAAATAAAACACTCGACTTTAGGGAGGAAAAGATGAGAACCCACTAGATCAAAGGTGAGTAAGAAATGATGAACACTGATCCAAGTCAGCCAGATGAGGGGATGAAACCACGCTAAGGTCTGTGTGTGTGTGTGTGTGTGTGTGTGTGTGTGTGTGTGTGTTGGACGGTGAATTGTAGGTTTGTGTTGCAGATGAAAGAAAACAGAACACATGTCATCACCACACTGAGGACTCACAATGACACAACAATGACACAATGACACAACAATGACACAAAAATGACACAACAATGACACAACAATGACACAAAAATGACAACTCACAATGGCACAACACTACGGCTTGAAAAGTTGTCCTGTTACTAAGGGAAGGTTAGAAGACTTCAGCTGCTCACACGAGAGAGAGGAGGGAAGGGAGAGAGACAAGATGGCCGAGGAGGAGAGGGATTAAAGACAGGCATGTATGTGTGAAGGGAGAAGATAAAGAGAAGAGAAACCAGGAGAGGAGGAGAGGAGGAGACCAACAGTGTGGAAGGAGGACAGATGATGGAGGGAGGGAGGTGACGAGAGGAGGGGGAAGCAGGAGACCCCAGCGTGTGTCTGAGAGACGGGGTAACAGGCGCTGTTACTGAACATCAATTTCCTGCCCCTCAATAATAGATGTGACGAGGCTGCTGGGCTGTTATCAGACGAGCCACCAGAATACAATCTCACCAGGAGTCCATCACACACACACACACACACACACTTCATCTACACACCTAAAATCAGTGACACACTTTACACCACACATACACATGTGGGGTTTTCAAACGTGTACACTATCTGAAACTGTCAATAACAGCAGCCAGTCCAATGATGGCATCATACATTTGGAGCATGCAGTCACTGTCATTGGCCGTGGCATTGGTCTCACACTCACACACACTCACACGCTCTCAAACCCACACACTCACACACAAACACACACGCTCGTAAATTGTACTCTTTCTTCATTTCACACAAATCATAACTGCCTTCAGATGTGATACCCCTCCTTCCCTTCTCCAGTATGGTTCTCCTCTCCTTCCTCTTCTCTCTCCTCCTGCCTCTCTACCTCCCTTCCCCCTTTCCTCCTTCTACCTCCCTTCCCCCTCTCCTGCCTCCCTCCTCTCCTCTCCCCCTCCCTCTCCTGCCTCCCTCCTCTCCTCTCCCCCTCCCTCTCCTGCCTCCCTCCTCTCCTCCTCTCCTGCCTCCCTCCTCTCCCCCTCCTCTCCCCCTCCTCTCCTGGGACAGTGTGTTAGGGAGGTTCAGGCTGCTCTCTGGGGTGTTGGCAGTTCTGCCCTGTGTCACTGGTGCTTTTAAGCAGGCAGCAGTAAGTTTACCAGCAGCAGGTGTGGTGTGGTGTGACTGCAGCAGTGACAGAACACGCTCCCCCCCCCCCCCCCGTCAGGGCACACCTCTGTCTCCACCCTCGTGTGTTGCACACTCACAAACCCTGCCTTTCATCCCCAGCTGTGCCCGTTACACGAGAGCATGGGTGTGTGGTGTGTGTGTGTCTGTGTGTGTCATTGTGTGTGTACCTGTGTGTGTGCGTGTCAGTGTGTATGTGTGTGTGTGTCAGTGTGTGTGTCAGTGTGTGTGTGTCTGTGTCAGTGTGTGTGTGTTTGGAGGAGAGACAGACTGCGTGTGCATGATCATGTGTCTTATCTGTTCAACCTACACCGCTGCCTCCATATTGTCACTGTCACACTATTCTTCCCCTACGGAACAGGAAATCCTGCCAGTGGAATTAAAGAACTGTCTTCAGAGCAGCCCACAGCAGAATACAGTAGAAAGTCTCTGACATTTGTCTAAGTTGAACATGATATCTAAGCGTTGCAGCGTTGCAGGGTGTTAAATGTTATCAGTAACATGTTTGCACTATCTCAGTCTACACACCGTGGCATTTGCTTTGAGACGCTCCGAAGCTTCTATCAGGTTTGTGATGGCAACACAAATGTATCATGAAGACATAATGAATGGGGGATTGTGTTAAGTGTGACCAAGATAATTACTCTCAAGGCGGCTCAGGGAAAAGAGGCTCGTATATTGGCTGCTTGGCCACGATTCAAAAACAAACACATTCCATCAGCGAGCTGTTCTACTAATGTTTGACATCGCTTCAATCTGGCAGTGGAACAAAGAAGGAACTTTTATTTTAGAAAGATGCTGATGATTCTGGCAAACTGCAGACATGACTGAGTCAGGTGGGCCTCACACACACACACACACACACACACAAAGATGCCTGTAAACACACACACACACACACACACAAAGATGCCTGTAAACACACATCACATGCACACACATGCAGAAAGGTGGATCAGTGGCTCCAGTCTTCATGACACATGAGCACCAGGCCCAGACTTCAGACGACACTGTGGCTGAAGACACAGCAGCACTTCAAGGTCAAGGCTATAATGGTGAATGTATAAATCTTAGATGTCAGTAATACAGTATGTGGCTAAATATCCAGAGATGTAACTTTGTACTTTATACTGTCTGTTCTGTTAAGCTCGACTTGTTTGTCTTCTATTCCTCAGCTTTCTGCTGGGCTGATAAAATGTAGCACTTTATAGATCTAGATTGGACCTGTTAGATGTTTTTATTAGAGATCATCACCTTGCTGATTACCAACAGCTACTATTCTGTTAGGGAGGATGGTCTGATAGGATTCTTAGATCACAAGGACAAGAATCCACCTCACAAACCCCATTAGAGCAAGAATCAATGAAAAGTCTCCAGACAAAGTTGATGATGTTCAGACGATGCTGATGACCCCATCATTACATGAAGGTCTCCTGGAACCTGCCTTATCTAACCTAAAGCTGAGAGCAGGGAAAACACACAGTGACCTAATAAAGCTTTAATGGTTCTTATTTCCACCAGCCTGTAATCAAGCAGACACATCTACTGACATGGTAAAGATGATCTCTAAGACAAAGGAAAGGACAAAACACACAGAAAAACACAAAGACACAATCACACACTGAGACACACACACACAGTGAGACAGACACACACACACTGAGACACACACACACAGTGAGACAGACACACACACACAGTGAGACACACACACACAGTGAGACACACACACACACTGAGCCTCAGATCTCTGAGCTGCATGAGTCTTCCTCACCAGAGTCTTCCTCACCAGGTGGTCTGTGTCTTTACTGAAGGTGTTACCATCTTGTTCAGTTGTTACAGCATATTTGCTCCATCGTTTCAGTTTAAACTGATGTATGTTTCTTTCAATGTTTAAGGCAGTTTTTTATGTCTTTCCTATTTCTGAGTTATCATTAATTATGTATAAAATGAGACTTTCTGATTAAATCATCACAAAACCTGAGGAACAGGATTTCAGCATGTTTTCCTGAGGAGACGATGAGCGTTAATAAACATCAAACAGAAAGACAGAGACGGAGAGATTGGACTAACGAAGACACAAAGAAAGTTTTCAAAAGCTTTATACTAAAAACTACACTTATCGTCTGGTTGCAGAGATTACAGCTTTGGAAAATACACACACTTCAGACACACACAAGCACGTGCAGATACACACAAACTGTGTTACGCAAACGACTGGCAAAAGTACAGGATGTATTAAGTGAATCCAGATATGAAAAAGAGTTTTAACAACTAGTTGTATGTTGCATAATCCTTTACCAAGGCAGCCGTGTGCATGGAAGCTCTAAGGAGCCTGACCTCCAACACACACACAATTACCCCTCACACACACACACAATTACCCCTCACACACACACACACACACACAATTACCCCCCCCCACACACACACACACTCATCCCCGCCCACACCCCACACACACACACACAATTACCCCTCACACACACACACACAATTACCCCCCCCACACACACACACACACTCATCCCCGCCCACACCCCACACACACACACACACACACACACACAATTACCCCCCCACACACACACACTCATCCCCGCCCACACCACACACACACACACACACACTCACCCCCGCCCACACACACACACACACACACACACACACACACACACACTCACCCCCGCCCACACACAAACCCCACACCCCACAAAAACACAACCAAAAACATACATGTAATGAGCACCCTGAAGATAACTACAACACATTCAAATTAAAATCACCAGTTTCTGCCACAGCATTGATGAGTCATTTTGTGTTTTATCTAAGAAACAGGAGTGTCATTAAAAAGACATCAGATGTCCACCAGGCACGAGGAGACGGCTTCTAATTGGCCATTCATCAGAAGAGGTCCTCAAGTAGATCCAACCCTGGAATATCACACACGACAACCAAGCCCACCCACAGTCATTATACCGCTGATGAACTCTACATATATACTCTCCATGCCGTAACAATTAAAGTCTGGCGCATACTAATCGCACACACACTCACACACTCACTCACACACACTTCCTTCTAAGTGAGGGAAAACTTCCTGACATAAGTGTTGACATGAGCTCACATATAATCAGCAGCCAGCAGGTGGTAATCAAGGTGATTCATTGCTCAACCAAGCATGAATATAGATCATTTAGCATAAATCCTCCTGTGGCACCGGAGTAGCGATCTCTATGATAACCTCACTTTCTCCTCATTATTTCAATACTAAACCTCAAGTTCTATCTTAACCATGGCTGTCTCTAAAGACGTTCTGTCCTCATCAAGTTTCACCAGGAATGATCCAGATCCATTCATGTGGTTCCTCTGTGTTCTGTAACAGAAACATTCCAAACACAGACACTTTGTGAAACGAGGTGTTTTTCCTCTTGTGTGAGATTCCTCTCTTTCATCTGTTGTCCTGATTTCACTCTAACTGGACCGTTTTCTCGCTCTCGTCCCGGGATTATTCTCCCCTGTAAGGCTAATTTTTCTCCACGCGAGCCGCTGCATTCACTGACAATTCATCCGTCTCTGAGACTCTCATTTTCTGGTTGGAGTGTTTTCCTGCTGCCTCCCACGCCTGCGGATCAGCTGGGGTTACTGTTAAACAGCTGCCCCCCCCACAGCACAACCCTGCACTGTTACTAATGGCTACACTTTAAAGAGTTAAAACAGCCATGAAAATACACACACACACACACACACAAACAAACGGACAGATGCAGTCGCACATCAGGCACACAACCACACACACACTCATCACCTGTCTTCTCCAGGCGTTTGGCTGATGAGGGAGAAAATCTTCAAAGTAGCCAAGTGAAGACGGCTCGGTGTTTGATGTGAGGATAATGATTTAGGTAAGGCCAGGCTGGGAGACATTTTCATAACCGATGTCAATTGGTTTAGAACCTTCATTTACAGGAGAGGAGGACGGGGAATAGAAGGAGAACTTCTTAGAACTCTGCAGGGAGGTACTTGGGGGGTCCGAGCCAGACATCACAGGGTCTTTAGGGCCAATCACTACAGCTGGGTCTTTGAGCAGAAGGAGCCCATAACCTTCTGGTCTGCGGTCTGAGAGTTGCTGTACAACTCTGAGTGGCTATCACTTCATCATTGTCATACAGTAATTCAGTGTGTAATACCCGTTTAAGTCCCAGCGAATCAGCGGAGCAGACACTGCGTCTGACTGGAGTGTGTTAAGCCCCATCACTGTCCTGTAGGACAGGCCAATTTAACACAGGAATAAGCCAATTATCTTTGTGGAGGAGGAACATTTACAATAGGATTTGGCCAATTCCTCCTGGATGCTCCAGTCAGAGGTTAGAGCTCATCAACCTGGGTCGCTCTCTAACATGACCACACACACACACACACTGTTGCTGGATGCACACACACAAAGACACACACACACAGGAGCACAGTTGGACAAACACAGTTAAACAGCCACAAGAACACACCCACAAAGCGGTCCACATACAAGGTTAAGGCAGTCTTGTATGAGCATCTCTCTCTCTTTACTACAGAGTCTCCAGCTGTGACAGTAAATACAACCTCTCTTTAATCATAGCAGTGGGCCGACCAAAGGTACAATACCATCCTGTCAATCTAGCACCAGCAGGCAGGGTACCCAATTCCCACCGTCTGCATGTCTGCCAGACACCAGCTCCCCCCCACTCCTCCCCCCCCCTCCCCCCGGCGTGCTGGGAGTCTGCCTCCTCTCTCACCGTGCAGCTCAGGGAAGACAACAGCAGAGGCAGTCGCCCCTCCAGCAATCAGACCGTGACAAGATCCAGTAGCAGCCATTCCACTGACTCTCACTGCAGAACATACATCCTCCCTCCACAGCCATTCCTCTAAATGGAGACCCTCGAGGCAGGAGTGTGTGTGTGTGTGTCACAACACTTTGAGAGACAGAAGGTGTTAGTCTGTGTGTCTTTGCTCTATGAAAGGACTCAAGGCAGTTCACCTCTGTACAGCGTTACAGAAAACTGGCTTTTGCCTTTTGTAGTTTCAGGTCATGTTCCAGTCATGCCATGGAAATTCATTGTTTATCCTTTTAAAATGCACCTTTCTAACAATCTGAATGTATCTTTCTCTGTATGTTTTCTCTAAATCTATCTGAACACCCTAAATCTCACCTCAATCAACACCTCAAATCCCCCTGCACGCCACGGACCAAATTCCAACACCTTCCTAACTCTCCATTCCAGAACAGATATTTGCTGGAAGGATTTTACCATCGCCTGAGTATGAAGTTCTGTAGCTTCAGACGCTAAACAAGAGTCAAAAGCTTCCAAAGCTCCTCCATAAAAGCCCAAATCACGGAGGCTTTGCTAAAGGACTTCATTATATTTTCTCCTTGAAAATCGGAGCGATAAGAGATTGGATATCCCGGGTAACGTCACATCCAAAAGGCTCCATTTTCCTTTTTGCACAATCAGAAAGGGAAAAAGATGGATTAGATCATCTGTGTCAGGCCTGTCCCAGAGGGACGATGATCATCCTCCTCACTAACTGCTCTATCTTCTAATGCCTCTGAAACACTGTGTCGTCTCTGAATGGTGAGTTAATGAGTGGAACTATCAGACACTGTACCCAATAGGAAAACCCCATGGGTGATCTACAAAGGTTTCTTCAATAATCATTAGTTTAGAATCAAAAGGGAATACTAGAAAGTGATGGTAACTGTGTTAAGTGGGCGTCTCTGTAGACATGGTGCTGTGTCTTTACCAGAGGGCTGTTCTAAAGGATGAAGCCGGATACTCAACAAACTCCCAGAGGAAACCTTCACCTCTCCATCTTCATCAGTCCTGATGAGGGGCTGGATAACTGATCTATGACAAGCCTGTGGAAACCACACACTGCCCTCTGAGTGAGCACAGGAAACACCAAGCTGTTTGTCTCTCATCACTCAGATGTGTGTTTTCATGTCCTTGGCCCACTGTCACATTCAGCGTCCTCCTCTTCTTCTCCTGCAGCCTCTGTGGACCCAGCATCTTCCTGTTCTAATAAACAGTAATGTCCAGTAATGGCTGTCAGCACGTCCTCCTTGTCACAACACAAAGCACCTCGCTGGTGCTTTCAGCCTTTTATATGGCAGACATAAGTCAAAGAGTCAATGTGTTGAGCCTGTCTGCACCCCCACCCAGCACAATCACCACTCACACTTTCACACACTACCTCTCTCATGAAGGACACCGTACACACGCTGCACACACTACACACGCTGCACACACACTACACAACGTACACACAGGCGCACAGTATAATCATCAAGCTGGTTTTCTTTGATTTCCTCCGTTCAACACCAAGAGCTCTTTGTGCAAACAATCCCGAACTGAATGCTGACGGCCAGATTGCTGTTCAGTAATCTGACATTAATGGAAGAGTCCATTCAATCGTCTGTCCTACTTTGAAAAAAAGCTTTCGATGTCGGGGTCATTCATGAAGAAAATTGCAGAAGAATCTAATATTCTTAAATGCATACGAAAACAAAGAGACACAGCAGGATGAACAGCCCTATAGGCCTACAGATGTGACTCCACATATGGATTTATAATACAAACCAGTATACATTTCAATTACATGTTAATCTATTTCAGCGTTCCTGTTGAATTACTGTTCTAATGTTCTTGTGTTTCAACATGGTTGATGCTTTGGGCTGTGCAGAGGCTCACTACACTGCACACATCAAGAGATGGAAGTGTGTGTGTGTGTGTGTGTGTGTGTGTGTGTGTGTGTGTGTGTGTGTGTGTTTGATGTAGGCTATAACCAGTGGAACACCAACCAGATGGGTAACAGTTTCAAAGCTTTTCTTATATCCTAAATAAAAGATCATTCACTCTCCTTTCCTGTTCAGAATCTAGGCAGAACAGAAGCTCAACACTTTAAAACAGACGACATCAGTCTTTTAAGTGTTGGTCTCACCAAAC
This sequence comes from Neosalanx taihuensis, assembly GCA_030340665.1. Lineage (NCBI taxonomy): Eukaryota > Metazoa > Chordata > Actinopteri > Osmeriformes > Salangidae > Neosalanx > Neosalanx taihuensis. The sequence goes on along the minus strand of CM059300.1, from coordinate 15,240,490 downwards.
ACCTGCTGAGGTGAAGAGCAGACAATCACATCGCTTTGCTGATTTAACCTGCAATATTACCACACAAGACACAGGGTGGGACAACTCTGTAGACAATCCTTGTTATATAGTCAAACACCCTCCACATCAACCAAACACCCTCCATATCAACCAAACACCCTCCATATCAACCAAACACCCTCCATATCAACCCAAACACCCTCCATATCAACCAAACACCCTCCATATCAACCAAACACCCTCCATATCAACCAAACACCCTCCATATCAACCAAACACCCTCCATATCAACCAAACACTCTCCATATCAACCAAACACCCTCCATATCAACCAAACACCCTCCATATCAACCAAACACTCTCCATATCAACCAAACACCCTCCATATCAACCAAACACTCTCCATATCAACCAAACACCCTCCATATCAACCAAACACTCTCCATATCAACCAAACACCCTCCATATCAACCCAAACACCCTCCATATCAACCAAACACCCTCCATATCAACCAAACACCCTCCATATCAACCCAAACACCCTCCATATCAACCAAACACCCTCCATATCAACCAAACACCCTCCATATCAACCAAACACCCTCCATATCAACCCAAACACCCTCCATATCAACCCAAACACCCTCCATATCAACCAAACACCCTCCATATCAACCCAAACACCCTCCATATCAACCAAACACCCTCCACATCAACCAAACACCCTCCATATCAACCAAACACCCTCCATATCAACCCAAACACCCTCCATATCAACCAAACACCCTCCATATCAACCAAACACCCTTCATATCAACCAAACACCCTCCATATCAACCAAACACCCTCCATACCAACCAAACACCCTCCACATCAACCAAACACCCTCCATATCAACCAAACACCCTCCAAATCAACCAAACACCCTCCACATCAACCAAACACCCTCCACATCAACCAAACACCCTCCATATCAACCAAACACCCTCCATATCAACCAAACACCATCCACATCAACCCAAACACCCTCCATATCAACCAAACACCCTCCATATCAACCCAAACACCCCCCATATCAAACCAAGCACCCTCCATATCAACCCAAACACCCCCCATATCAAACCAAACACCCTCCATATCAAACCAAACACCCTCCATATCAACCCAAACACCCTCCATATCAAACCAAACACCCTCCATATCAACCAAACACCCTCCATATCAACCCAAACACCCCCCATATCAAACCAAACACCCCCCATATCAAACCAAACACTTGTTATTGCAGACTTCGCCCCGTAACAAATGGATGCAATTAAGCGTGTCTTATGAAGCAATACTGAGGGGATCCCGTTCATTAGTGACTCACTGATCCCAACACTAACAGCGAATGATGCAGGTAAAATATTTGCCTCACGCACCGCGGGGTGTCGAGCCTCGTGCCTGAACAGAGACAGACAGGAGCGTGCTCACCATCTGCTCGGACATCGCCTCAGTCGCGTGCTGTTTGTCCCGCGGTCCCTTTCTCCAAGTGACCGTGAGCTCGAGGACTGATGAGCGCGCTCATGGTTTACTGAGCCTGTGGTTCCTAAAGTGATCCTGTAGGTTCTGACTGTGGTTCCTAAAGTGATCCTGTAGGTTCTGACTGTGGTTCCTAAAGTGATCCTGTAGGTTCTAACTGACTGTGGTTCCTAAAGTGATCCTGCAGGTTCTTATAAAGCTTCATAACCACATCACAGCTGCCGGCTCATTTGATTAAAAAGACACGTTTTGTGATATTTTGGAACAGCTCGTTGTTCTACGTGAACAATTCAAGCATGACCAAGTCTACCAGCGAAAAAACAAACAGCGTTTATATTTGAAAACAACCGATATTCTGGGCGACTGAAACACTTTGGACGAAGTATCTTTATAATATATTTCAAACAATGACTGGGATTGTGGAAGGACCGAGTTAACCACCACAACACAGTGTTAATCAGTGAATGATGATCATGTTACTTTACTTCCGATATTTGCAAACACATCTGAATGTGATTTCATTAAATTGTTATTGGCTATGATAAATACTAAATATACATTCAAAGCATGTGCACGACAAATTGGTTTAATCTTCATACGCTAAACAGACTAATATTCCGCCACTAATAATGTTCACTAGCGCCCTACCTCGCTATTCGGTATTTTATGACAAATAAGAACAATTTACCTTTGAAGAATAATCGGAACCCGATGGATGAAGTTTCTGCTCCTCGTTGAATCTGTCTGCTGAGAAGAACCGAGTCAAATGTGAGCAGAGCAAATGCTGTTATTACACCCCAGTCATTCTGCTCCCTCTCTCCCTCTCTCTCTCTCTCCCTCCCTCTCTCCCTCTCTCTCTCCCTCTCTCTCTCTCTCTCTCTCTCTCTCCCTCCCTCTCTCTCTCTCTCTCTCTCTCTCTCTCTCTCTCTCTCTCTGTCTCCCCCCCCCCCAGTAATAATACCAACGTGTTAGAGCATCTCATCACGTACCCCCTCTCACCCTCCCATCGTCTGCTTGTCCCTGTCTTTAGTCCACCAGCATCATCAATAACAGGAACATTAAAGATGTGCTACATTACAGTGACTCTGTGACTCTTGTCCCTTATTTGTCGTCTGCAATAGAGGAAGCAGCTCTGGTGAGTGATGATATGCTGATGAGACGAGTCAAATACACCTTCTCCTCTTCTATTGTATAAACACAGTGAGAGGACAAGACAGATGACACAACATGAAAGGGTTTAGAGAGAGAGAGAGAGAGTGTGTGTGGGGGGGAGAGGGGGGTGCTAATATGCACGTGTTGCTTCAGCTCTCACAGTGTTTCTCGATTGCTAAAATACTAAACCTCATTCTGTGGTCTGCTGTGTGTTGGGGGGGGGGGCGGGGGCAGGGTCTGCAGTGTGTTGGGGGGCAGGGTCTGCAGTGTGTTGGGGGGCAGGGTCTGCAGTGTGTTGGGGGGCAGGGTCTGCAGTGTGTTGGGGGGCAGGGTCTGCAGTGGGTTGGGGGGGCAGGGTCTGCAGTGTGTTGGGGGGGCAGGGTCTGCAGTGTGTTGGGGGGGCAGGGTCTGCAGTGTGTTGGGGGGGCAGGGTCTGCAGTGTGTTGGGGGGGGCAGGGTCTGCAGTGTGTTGGGGGGGGGCAGGGTCTGCAGTGTGTTGGGGGGGGCAGGGTCTGCAGTGTGTTGGGGGGGGGCAGGGTCTGCAGTGTGTTGGGGGGGGCAGGGTCTGCAGTGTGTTGGGGGGGCAGGGTCTGCAGTGTGTTGGGGGGGGGCAGGGTCTGCAGTGTGTTGGGGGGGGGCAGGGTCTGCAGTGTGTTGGGGGGGGGCAGGGTCTGGTTGAGGTCCTCTGACTGTGTGCCTAGACTCCTCCCAGGATAAACAGCTTGCAGACAGACAGCTGGACAGGTGATGCATCATTACAGACAGACAGCTGGACAGGCGGATGCTGCCCCCCTCCTCCCCCCCTCCCCCCCAGGAGGGCTGCTCGCCCCCTGTCTGCTGCTGGCTGTCAGGAAGGAGGGGGGAGGAGGAGGGGGGAGAGGGGGTTCTGTTGACTCCCTGAGGCCCCTCTGCCTTCATCTCTTCATGACATTTACCATTTGAAGTCTCTCCCCCCCCCCCCCCCCCTTCCTCAATATCGCAGACAGGATCACAAACACTGGGCTGCATGTTTCAATGTGTGTTTGTTTGTGGGTGTGTCGCCTCTCTCCTTCCTCATCCTGTCAGGCCTCCTCTTCTCCTCCTGGAATCAGGTGGCTGAGCGGTTAGGGTGTCGGCCTAGGAATCAGAAGGTACCTGGTTTGAACCCTGACTCTGCCAACATGACGTAATGTCCCTTGGGTAAGACACTCCACACTACTTGGCTGAATTAATGAATGACTAACGCTGTCCAACAGTTATCTAGTTACCAGTGTCCTTTGGTGCATGTGTATTTTTATTAGCTCTGATATGAGTCAAACTAGATCATATATAATAACCTGCTTTGTCTGGTCCTTCAGGCCTGTTGAGGACATGACTGGACTCTCAGCACCAGCCAAGCATCTGATCCAGCCCTCTCACCCCCCTGGCTCCTGCCCCCCTGCCCCCCTGCCCCCTGGCTCCTCCCCTCCTTGCTCCTGCCCCTGTGGGACTCTCAATACAGAGCAGGACACTTTTAGCCTTCTCTCCAAGGTAAACCCTCTAGACAGTTCTGACCCTGAGGAACTTTACCAGCACGGAAATACTTAGACAACAAAGGTTATATACTCTACATTTATAAATATACACAGTAGTGCACAAGTGAAAAAGTGTACTGCTATAAAACCCTCCCAATATAGGTCGGTAAGGACAGCGATGTAGAGAGATGTTGTAACAGCAGCTCTCTCAGTGACTTTCACCCACAACAGAACATTCAGCATTACTGCAGAGGAAAGAACAAGACGATATGATACAGCAGCTTTAGATGTCAATATTCTGTCCACACAGATCATTTTGATTATAAGGTCTAGTATTGAAAAAACATGGAATAGTTGACATGATCATAAGAATAAGTAAGTGCTAATAAGGAATAAGGGTGATTTGTAAGTTCCCCATCAGCTCCTGGTGGATGAATTAGATTGATTTTAATTGACACGTTTTACACAAATCAGATCTGTGCGTCGTATGTTCTCCATCAGGTATGGAGGGTTTTTTCTTCTTTGTAGAGATCTGAGGCAGATCTTTGTTCTTAGACTTGATTCTAGATTCCTGACATCTCAAATCAAGTGTCATCTATGTTTCTGACATCGAGCCCTTGACTAAGATCATTATTTTGATTGATTCCTCTTCAGTTCCATTACAATGCATGTCTGTCTCTCTGTCTGTCTCTCTGTCTCCCTCTCTCTCTCTCTCTCTCTCTGTCTCTCTCTGTCTGTCTCTCTCTCTGTCTCTCTCTGATTGTCTGTCTGTGCCTCTCTCACCACATCCCCCTGTTCTTTCCACTGTCTCTTGCTCACTTGCTCGCCCATCACTTGATATAGTTTTCTTGCTGTTTGTGTTTCTCTATCTGACAGTCTATTCACCGCCCCCCCCCCCACTCCCCCTGTCTGTCCTGGTAAATCAGCTGAATGAGGCTGCAGCAGACCCCCTCAGCCTTGGGCCAGTCTGGGTTCTCTGATGAGTATGAGAGCATCTCTCCTGTTTCACTATGTGTTTTCTTTGCAGGTGTGTGTTTTACTCTACTGTGTGATTATTAATGTGTGTGTTAATGTGAAGTGTATTCAGCACTATGAAACAGAAGGTCGACCGCACACACACACACACACACACACACACACACACACACCTGTGCCTTCTGTGAGCACACAACATACATACTCCCACCTACATACAGACGACACACTTCCTTATCGTCCTCTTTCCAGTTCATCCTTCTTTTTATCTCCCTTACTTTTCCTCCAGATGGCTGACCCATCTGCTCTCTCTCTCTCTCTCTCTCTCTCTCTCTCTCTCTCTCACTCTCTCTCTCCTTTTCTCTTCTCTCTAAACTTGTCTTGTTTGGTTTCCATCCCAGTTGTCCTGCACAGGACTTGTGTCACCTGAGCTTATTAACAAGCTTCACTTTAACGTTTCACTTTATGTCTTGTATTTGACCAGTGTGGGACCATGTGTGTGTTGTGTGTGTCATGTGTGTGTTGTGGGTGTCATGTGTGTGTTGTGTGTGTCTCCTTCATCAATGAGCAGAGGTATCGTGCTGAGATCTCAGTCACCTCGTCCTGCATGTGTCTCTGAGTCAATATGACCTTCCTCTGACAGGCAGATAATACTGCCTGAGGTTTCTGACAGAGCAGCTTAACTCTCACATACACACACACAAATATGGCACACACTCGCTTACTCTAACACACACACAAGTGCAGACACACACACAGTGGCAGGTATTGCACACACACACACACACACAATGCCATTAAATACACATCACAATTTCTTTAAAAATTCATAGCCAAACCAAACCTCACATAATAGATCAGGGAAATCTCCTGAGTTGCAATGAAATAGAACAAGGAAGGGATTGATATGCTCTGTCTTCAGAGAGAATCACCAAGACAACATGCTGCAAAATAGAAAACTCACACAGACGAATCTCTCTGATGCTCCTGTTGAAATATATAAAAAAAGCAGACTATGAATATGAACAGAGTGTGTGTGTGTGTGTGTCCCAGCTGCTACCAGGGACTCACCTGCAGCATGGGACCTCAGGTGTGGCTAGAGGAGACCTATTTGTAGCAGAGGAGGGATGGAGGGATGGAGGGATGGAGGGATGGAGGGGTGGAGGTGTGGAGGGATGGAGAGATGGAGGGGGTGGAGGGAGGGGTGGAGGGAGGGGTGGAGGGATGGAGGGATGGAGGGATGGAGGGGTGGAGGGATGGAGGGGGTGGAGGGAGGGGTGGAGGGAGTGAAGGCAGCATAGGGGGTCAAGGTGGGCACAGGGCCAGCTGCAGTTGTGGTGCTGGGGGGGAGGGGGGGCACATGCCACAGTAACCATGGAACAGAAGAGCCTCATAGAAGAGATGAAAACACTGTCTGGACCTCTGTTGGCCTCCCTGCCTGTGTTGCTCCAGGCTGGATGACTTTAGCATGTGTCTGAGCAGGAGGGGGGGGCGGGGGGGCAGCAGACATGACCTCCTCTCATCTGATACCCTTCATTAAACCTGCTCAGCCGTTAACCTCCAGTGTGGGCCTCCTCGTGCAGCTGCATCAGAGGGCCTGGGCCTCCTCGTGCAGCTGCATCAGAGGGCCTGGGCCTCTTCGTGCAGCTGCATCAGAGGGCCCTCTGCGGGATCCTCTGGTAGGATCAGCTCAGCCAATTAGCAAGATGAAAGCCAAGACGAGATCAGCATGGATCACAGGCGAGACTGGAATTACAAGACTCAGGTGAAAAACACACAATATTAATCCTTCAAATTGAGTAGTGTGTGTGCGTGTGGGTGTGGGTGTGTGTGTGTGTGTGTATTGAAGTGTTTGTGTCAAAGAACAGATGAAGAGTGTGTGTTTGTTTGGCAAGGAGAGAGATGTGAAAGGCAAACGTAGCGTTTGTGAGAAGAGAATGCTCGTCTTTAAAGAACAACTGAGTAACGTGTGTGTGTTTGGAAGTGAGAGTGCATTTTGAGTTGTGTGTCATTGTTCTAATCCATGCGCTCGAGAACGTACAAGGCAGGAACAGAGTAAGAGTCTTAATTGCTGTGAGTGAGGATGTGAGTTGTAGCGTTTAAGATGAAGAGGGATGGAGCAGTGATAGAGCACTGTAGTAAACAGATGAAAGAAGAAGAGGTGGAGATGTTCTGATCAGAGGTGAGAAAACTCTTTCATGTTTGATGTTGAGGGGAGGAGCAGGTGAGATGCTTCCTGCAGAAACACTAACGCTGCTTTCCAGGGTCGTGCTGCAGAACAACTGTAAATATCAGGAAGTTGGGAAGGTGTTAAACCTTGCATAGTAAGTAATAAAGGCCAGCGGAGCAGAAGCTGTGAAGCGAGAGGCCGCAGTAATGAGCAGCAGGGAGGATTACAGGTGAGGCTTGTTCAGGATGTAATCCCTCTTAGACAGAACTGACTGTTGAGTTGGCAAAAGTTTCCAGATACAAATGAACATAAAACCAAAAAACGAACTATTTGTGCATGTGGTTTAAATTGTTTGTTGTTTGAACAGAAGATACTGTATTCATAACTTACAACCATCTACAGACCTTATGTCATAACCTAGTGCTGACCTTCTGAACAGACCAGGACAGTGTTAGTTGGTACTAAGGGACAGTCTTCAGGCTTTAATCCACTGAGTCTGACTTTTAATTTACAAGTCAATCTCAACTAGCCTCACCTTCCCCACACTTGACTGAAGGGAGGCACCTGTAGGACTGTCCAGATTCTGCTGAGGCAGTCTGCTTCTCAGCTTCACTGCTCCTGGACGCTCATGCATTATTTCCTGCACGCATCCTATCGGCTCCAAGAACATCTGTCAATCACTTCTGAGTCGACCCCGGCCCCTGACCATCAGCTCTGTCCAGCACACTGTCACCACGGTCATCATCGCTCAGCCTCCTCCCTCCTCTGGCCTCGCTGCCACCCCCCCTCATTACCCTCATGTCCTCCAGCACGACTGAATTACAAGTGCCGAGTCAGAGAAGAGGCAGGGGGCTGAGGGGGCTGGGGGGGCTGGCCTGAGTAACGAGCTCCTGGGGGTTTAATGAACGCCTCTCTGTCCTCCACCTCCCCACTGTTACAGAGGAGAGAGGAGGGGAGGGCATTGATTAGGCAGGAGGGAGGGGGGGCGACAGGCTGAGGTTGCCCCCAGGGTAAGATTAAAGAGAAATCTAGAAGGGAGATTGAGAGAGAGAGAGAGAGAGAGAGAGAGAGAGAGAGAGAGAGAGAGACAGAGACAGAGACAGAGACAGAGAGAGAGAGAGAGAGAGAGAGAGAGAGAGGGAGGGAGAGGGAGAGAGAGAGAGAGAGAGTGACAGAGAGAGAGAGAAACAGAGAGAGAGAGAGAGAGAGAGAGAGAGAGAGAGTTAACCTCCCCCCTTAGCCACAGCCTCTTAGACACTGGCTGACAGGAATGTCCACTGCTAGAAAATCAGAAGAGTGAGAGAGAGTGTCAGAGAGTGCTTTGAAGCTCGTGGCCTTGTGACATGATTTATCTTTAATTACTCGTTACTCCAGCGCCCACTGCCTTGTACTGGAGATCGACACCTGAAAGAAATCCTCATTCAGACAAATGTTTGGTCATATAAAATACTGAGAGATTTAACAAAGATAATGATGGTACTACTGTAATAACAGACCTTCCACAAACAACCATGAGAGCGCTTCAAGGTCTGACCGTGGTTCAACTCACATGAAAGAACAAACACTTATTAAAAACCCCACTGCCTCATGGGAGTGACTGACCACAGTCCATCGTTCTTACTGCCAGCAGTGGGTTCAGTGGCCCTTCTGTCTCATACTGACCAGGCCTGTCTGTAGCTGGGAGGCTGGCCCTTCTGTCTCATACTGACCAGGCCTGTCTGTAGCTGGGAGGCTGGCCCTTCTGTCTCATACTGACCAGGCCTGTCTGTAGCTGGGAGGCTGGCCCTTCTGTCTCATACTGACCAGGCCTGTCTGTAGCTGGGAGGCTGGCCCTTCTGTCTTATACTGACCAGGCCTGTCTGTAGCTGGGAGGCTGGCCCTTCTGTCTCATACTGACCAGGCCTGTCTGTAGCTGGGAGGCTGGCCCTTCTGTCTCATACTGACCAGGCCTGTCTGTAGCTGGGAGGCTGGCCCTTCTGTCTCATACTGACCAGGCCTGTCTGTAGCTGGGAGGCTGGCCCTTCTGTCTCATACTGACCAGGCCTGTCTGTAGCTGGGAGGCTGGACCCTGTGTGGCTGATGATGAAACACACAGACAGGGACACATTTCTCCAGTCAGGTGTCATGAAAGCATAAGCTGCTTCCTGCCTCAGGGCCTCCAGCAGACAGAGCAGGAGAACAGAGGAGCGACCATCCTCACCCGCATCATCACTGTAGAGTGTAGACTATCACTGTAGACCAGCACTGTAGACCAGCCCTGTAGACCAGCCCTGTAGACCAGCCCTGTAGACCATCACTGTAGACCAGCACTGTAGACCAGCCCTGTAGACCAGCACTGTAGACCAGCCCTGTAGACCATCACTGTAGACCAGCCCTGTAGACCAGCACTGTAGACCAGCACTGTAGACCAGCCCTGTAGACCATCACTGTAGACTAGCCCTGTAGACCAGCACTGTAGACTAGCACTGTAGACCATCACTGTAGACTACCACTGTAGACCATCACTGTAGACCAGCACTGTAGACCAGCCCTGTAGACCAGCACTGTAGACCAGCCCTGTAGACCATCACTGTAGACCAGCACTGTAGACCAGCCCTGTAGACCATCACTGTAGACCAGCACTGTAGACCAGCCCTGTAGACCAGCACTGTAGACCAGCACTGTGTCAACACAGCAGCAGATAACAGCTCTTAAATCATCCAGAAATGAGTGTTAGAAACACACTGGGGCTGCTACCTTTACTCAGTGAAGCTGGATTCATTCATCTACATCTACATGAATTAATTACATCAATTGCCATTGTGAAAACAACCAATACTGTCTGTGGTTCCTCCAAGCAGTGAGATGAAAAATACCTTCCAATCAGGCGCAGGGTCGTCAATATGGAGGTGCTGATATTCATTGGTGTCAGCTTGGTGCCACAGTGCTGCCTGGCTGAAGAGCTGGCACATGATGAAGGAACCTTCTGGGTGACCCTCTGACGGTACGAGGGGAGTCGTTACCGCTGCCAAATACATCACTCATTGTTTTTAGATCCGCCTACAGCATCAATAGAAAACAAATCTTTTTCCTCTGGAATAATCAATCCTTAGTTCGTAGACACACATAGGGTCCATAAACATAAGTCTATTTTGTCAAGCTGAAATGTGCACCTTCAGATTAATGTGTCAATATCGTGCAGGCTGTGTAAATCTCCCAGACTGGAGCCAGAAGTACTCGTCGCCCCCTCCACCCTAAAGACCCACTAATCATATCTGAAGCACACATGTGACCACCTGACAGATGGCTTAACGTGGGCACAGAGGTTATTTTCTGACGGTGTGAAAATCATCATACTGGCACTTTCCAAGTCGCCAGCTGGTCTGATTCAAAACGCTCCCTCATTTGGTGGAAATAAACAAGGTTATTTTCTGGTATTTTTTCAGGCCTGTTCCACTTGGTTCCTCTGCATTATGACACGTGAACTAGACTAGGTCATTAATGTTCACCTTTCAAATGGAACAGCCTTCCATCACCACAGTGCATCACATGAAGCCCGACTCTGCACTGAGCCACTGTGCTGTAAAGACACTGTTTATATTAGATATCAGATTCCACATTCGACCAGAGAACGTCTTCTGCCTCATCTCACCATCCGTACAATACTGCACTCAGATATGAAGCCGTCTAACTTCTGGGTTTGTCACAACGGAACATATTCAACCTTTTCCTTAAACAGATCAACTCTTCACCACGTTGGATCAACATTGTAGAAGCTCTGATATCTACCATAGCAGCAAGGCAGCTTAATCATCACATGTAATGTTCCAAGGTCTTATGAAGCTTTACTCTGCATTAGTTTTCTAGTTAATTGCACAATCCTAACCTCTTCATTTATTCAGCACAAAACCCTGGAAAGACTAGGTAGTTTACGTTTATTGAAATCCCATTTATTTTCCATCAGCTAACTAGTCACCTGTGAAACCAGTTTCTAACTGTGCTTTAAAGGTGCTCGTCTACAAGGCTTAACTACGGCCGTTATTAGTGTTTATTCTCTTCCATAAAACCAGTGGAGAGGCTCTCATCACTAACACGCATCATTACATTGTAAAACAAAATGACAAGGTTGCACACAGCTTCGATACAGGGGAGCTAAGTGTGGCAGACTGAAATTAAAAAAATAAATTTCCTGTCCAATTACAGGAAAGGAAAGTGTGCCATGAAATGGGAGGTGGGGACATTAACAACGGAGGGGAAAAGCACAACGTTACAACCCAGGAAGCACAATTACTGCTGTTTGTACTACGCAATTAAAAGCTGCCATTCAGACCCTGGGACCCTCCTCAATAAACACTAAAGACCCAGAACAGGAAGTCCAGGATCCCAACAGATACAGAAGCTGAAAAACTGGAAACACCAACACAGGAAAACAATATGAAGGGAAGAGGAGGGAAAATCCCCCAGAGGAGGTCTGTGGGGGAGGTGGGCTGAGAGAAGCATCCCCCTTTACATAACGTGTTCACACAATGAGCAGCTCCCAGCAGGGGGGATGCAGAACCTATGTAAAGAGAAACACACAGAGAAACACACACGTCCATGTTGAAAACACCCCCAGGCTTTATTGAGGAAAGAAACAGTTTTGGTTTACAAGTGAAAAGTGTGACAAGTCCAGATGACGCCTACTGAGAGAGGGACTTTGACTCATCCCGCCCCCCCCCCCTGCTCATCCCGCCCCCCCGCTCAGCAGAACTGAGCACCCTCATGCTGAACACACTGTGTGGAGGACCGGCTGCCCAAGAGGATAAATGGAACATCATACGGCAAAAGCCAAATCAGATGAGTAAAGTAGTGACAGTTGGGTAACGTGCGTGTTTATGAAATCCTGAAAGAAAGAACTAAACACTTTAACATCAACCTCCTTTAGACAAATATTCCCACAAATCCTTTAACAGACTTAAGAGCTTCTACCCCCCCCCCCCCCCTCCCCTCCTCCAGGGTTCTCCTCCTCTACGCTGGAGTCTTGTACTGGTGGTGCAGCATGAGCACATCCTCCTGGGACACTCTGTCCCAGCCCTTGCTGTGGACGTGGTACAGGTTGACCTGCCCTCCGCTGTAGGCATCCCGGTAGGTGGCCTGGTAGATGGCCCTGCGGCCCAGCTCACAAGCCTCCTCCACAGTCAGGTCCTGCCGCAGGCCGCTGTCCACCACGCCGTACGCATACATGGAGCCTGAGCCCACTGCAAACAGGTCTCCACACACACGGTTCCCCTCCGAGTCCACGTAGTACAGTCCTGCACACACAGAAGGGACAGGGGGAGGTCAGTACCATGTCACACAAGGGGGGGGGGGGAGGTCAGAGTTCTCTGTGTGTGTTGTCTGACTTTCTGTCACACACGCTTGCCCTCGAGGATGATGAGTTGCACTTCTCCAAGTATAACCAGCCCATCAGAAGCTGCTGACCAAGCGGCCCTAAAGACACTGTCCACCTCAGGGCGAAGCTGGAGGGCATATTGATCCATCCCAATGCACCCAAATTAATTATCGACCAGCACTTTAGCCGGGCAGGTGACCCAACCTCAGACCTCAAGACAAGAGAGGTTTGAAAACTTCCTTCAGATTCAAACTAAATCCAAGAATATATTCAGACAGCAGGCCGGCGAGACACACGAACACATGATTACGCACACCCTTGATGTAGGCTTGCGCATTTGCTTGTGAGACAGTTTGTTTCCCAACATGACACTGGAAGGGGCTTGATCATGGTGACGCAGTGTGTGACTAGCAGCAGCCTGTGTTGTTCCAGAGCCAACATGGAGATGAAAAGGCCTGCAGCTCCCATCAGCTGTCACCAGCAGATCCTGTGACACACGTCTGCCCACACACACCACGCAACACGCACACGCCTGCCAACGCACAGGTGCTGCCTTAATAAGACACCAACGCGCACACACACGTATGTACGCAGGTGTAGCATCACAAATCGAGGCCATAACATCTCACATGGCTCAGAGAGAAACCCTTCAAAAGATCCTCAGATGGCAGATAACAGAGCCACTCTCTGGAGAGTTAGGGACAGTCTATTAGAGGGACACTTTCTTTCTTGAGAGCCAAGCAGGGGTGGCTTTAGAAATGCTTTCAACTGGCAAATTGCACCTTCCGTGTGAGTCGTTAGCTCCTCATGATAATCGCACAGCCCCTGTCTATAGAGGGCTAATTTGCCCATTTTGGATGTGCCTGTGCCTCTGAAGGCGGAGGACGGCTGGTTAAAAATGTACTAGGGGAGAGCTTTGTAAAGGCAGCCACTCAGGGTAAGAGGGAGAAGGTGGAGAGCTCTACAGGGACACCAAGCACACACCTGCAGCCTTTGTTGATCAGAATGCAGCAGCATCGCAGGACTGTGCGAGCGAACGTGCGTCACACATAGCTAAGGACATAAAAGAAAAGAATAAAATAAAGAAATAAAAAAGGAGCAGAAAGGGTGACAGAGAGCAGACAAACAGGTGCTCCGATTCAGGAGGCCTCATACGGCCAGATGAGACTGGTGCAGCGAGGGGGGGGGCACTCTCTCTCCTCTCTTCCACTCCATCAGCCAGGTGACAGGCAGGTTAGGGCTGGCCTCTTCTTCATGTGTGACAGTGCTGCAGGGAGATGGGAGTGACAGGCTTCAGAGAGAAGGGGGAAGGGGGGGGGGGGGCACGCCGTCATCAAACGAGCGTCTGCTGCCCGTCCGTCTGCCCTTCTCACTAGAACACACCGCCAGCCTCCCTGAGCTGGAGGACGGGGGGGGCGGGGGGAGCCTGAGAAGGCCAGCCTCTGGCAGATGCTCCAGCACCAGGGGAGAGACGGAGGCAGCATCAGCTCTCCAGCGGATCTCCAGCAGGTTCTGCATCACACCTGCTGTTTTCAGTCAACACAGCCTTTACCTTCCTCCAGGTTAGTCAGGTATCCATCATCACTCAGGGTCGCTCGGCCTGGCTCAGCCCTGTCTGGAACACTTACCTGGACAGGCTGTTTGTCCTCCAGGTGACAGGTGAGAGCTCAGCAGTTTAACAGCATCCTCTCCCTCCACAGCCTGGAGGGAAGTCTCTCTGTCGGCCTCTGGGATCTTAAGACCCTTCATCCGACCAATAACTGAACTTGATGGTGTTGTGGCACTGCTAACGAGCTCCTTCTTAATCGAGATTGATTACATTTACATGACATTTACCTTTCGGTTCAATCTCCGCCAATGTAGTAATACCAAGTCTCCGTACTATTGAACCAATACCCAATCATTTCCTGTGGATTGATAGCCAGGAGTGAACATCTTGTCGTTAAGGTTCCTTGGCAGCGAGACCAGAGAAGTGAACAGACTGTCATGTTGGCAGCCAGACAGGCTCTCTGTGTGAGCAGGGCTCCATCGATCACCTGGCCCCAGCATTATGCATGCGACCCAATTGTCCAAGCAGAGACCCAGCGTCCATCATCAGGCCCTCTCTGCCTGGCCCAGAGTCACCAGCCGTATTGATTTCCCATTACCGTGTCACTGTGGCATTCCCTTTAAGCACACCTCAGGTGATGTACTGCCTGGACCTGCTCTGCAGCCGAAACAAACTGCTGTGATGCAGCGGAACACAAGAGGAAGAACCCTGCCCCCCCCGCCCCCCCCCACCCCTCCCAAAGGCTCCAGCACCATCTAGTGGCCTAAAATCCGCATTTCATCTATGACTCAAGTGTAATTACCATCGTCTACAGTTCTGTTTCTAGACATGTTTGTAACGTCTGTAATCGGTATTTTGGGATCATTGTTACCTAAACTTAGAGGTATCTTATGACCACACAGAACCGCTCAACAGAAAGAGTGTTTGCAGTCTGGTCTAAGAGGATGAGGTTACTGAGGTGCAGTGTAACACAGCCAGTCTTACTATGTGAAGTTACACAGTGGAAACCAAAAACCTGCACCCATATTTAACTGCTTCCTCCAGACTAGCTGCCAGATTGCAGACAGGTGCTTTAATGGTGGTATACCTGTGTGTGGTACCTGTTGTACCAAGTGCAATCAGGTTACTGGGATGCTCTTTGTAAAAGCTCTCTCTTGTAAGTCGCTTTGGATAAAAGCGTCTGCTAAATGAATACATGTAAAATGTAAATGTACTAAATTTGCACAATTCTTGCAAGTTTAGATGAGTTTTAGTGTAACAGTGTTTTTCACTAGTCTGTGTTATGTGGATGTGCCTTTTATCTGTATGTTTTTTACCTGCTGCAAGACAAGTTTCCTCCTTGGGGGACAATAAACTTGAACTGAACTGTGTGTGTGTGCGTGTGTGTGTGTGTGTGTGTGCAGTGTTTACCTGGTCCTCTCTTGTCCCAGCCACACACCATGGTGCCCATGCTCAGCCCCATGCCCTTGTACTGATACACCATGTTGGCCAGCAGCTTGGATGCAGCTGCTACAGAGATGCGCTCCTTGTTCCGCAGCTCGTAGATGCGACACTGACGGGCCAGCAGCCGCTCCCAGAAGCTGCAGTCAGCTGCTCCTCCAGCCATGGTGCCCAGCAGGTAAGGGTTGATCTCTATCACCTTCTTCACTGTCTGAGAGGCGATGTAGGCCCCAGCTGTGGCTCTGGAATCCACCGCAACTATGACACCATGCTGGAACTGAGGGAGACAGGAGGCAGATAGAGGAGGTTTAGGGTACAGAGGAGGGTTTAGGGTACAGAGGAGGGTTTAGGGTACAGAGGAGGGTTTAGGATACAGAGGAGGGTTTAGGGTACAGAGGAGGGTTTAGGGTACAGAGGAGGGTTTAGGATACAGATGAGGGTTTAGGGTACAGAGGAGGGTTTAGGGTACAGAGGAGGGTTTAGGGTACAAGGGGAGGGTTTAGGGTACAAGGGGAGGGTTTAGGGTACAGAGGAGGGTTTTAGGACAACGGTTCTCAACTCATTCTAGTAATACAAATTATCCCTTATTAGTCCCCTAATGGGGAAATTTCAGAGGCGCACACATTTATTCAATGCATTGGCCAGGATTCGAACCCCCACCGGGATTGAAACCCAGGCTTTCTGCACATGGTAGGCAAGAATCCTACCACTGAACAACCAGTGCAGTAATAATGTCACCGTGGTTCTGCATTATTATGATCTTCTCTGTATAGTTAAGTCTGACTGACTAAATGTTGTAGACTTCTAACTTAGGGACAGACAGGCAGAGCTACATTAACACATATTTAGCTGTAGCTTAGCTCTATAACTTACTTTAAACGCCAGAGTTGTGGTTCCATGGTGAAACTGGATCTTCCTCTCTGGTCCTTCTTCATCTACCGGGTTCAGAGAAGCTCGAACAGCGAAACTAAGACTTTCATCCAGATCTTTAAGGCCACAGGTGTAACCTAAAGATGTGTCTTTACCAAAAGAGAAATCTGCGGACTCACTCTGTAACACACTGCACAGCGCCATCTTGTTAATGATGAGAGGGAGCAGCTTCCGCTGTTTGTGTTCTTTAGGCGGAAGTCAGTAGGGTGTTTATCCACAGCGCCCCTAGAGGACTGGATGATATTTGACACAGACTCCATGATCATCACTTTTCTGTTCGTTCTTATGAGATTTGTCAAATGGACGCCTTTCCCATTCCTGTCATGGTTATTAATCTGTCCTAATTGCTTCCTCGTTACTTTTACTTTCTCGTTTGTATAAAAAACCCACAAAAAAACAAACATCCACTTTTAAGCAGATGTGTGCATCTAAATTAATTCATCTAATTAATTGCCCAATAATCACCCAGGCCTTTCAACATCTAATATGCTGCCTTCCCCATTCGATCCCAGCTGAAACCCCTTTCATGAATTCTTACATTTTTCTCTCATCTATTCTCTCTCTGTCTCTCCTCCTCAGCCCCTCCTTCTCTCTGTAGTATTCCTCCTTGAGATCTTCTCTTTCTCTGCGTCTCCATCCCTGGGCAGTGATGTGGAACACGTCTACACTGTTTCCTGAGTAAGCATCCCTGTGTGTGGCTCTGAACACTGCCTCTCTGGCGAGGGAAAAGGCTTCTGCTTCACTCAAGCTCCATCTAAAGCCACCATCCAACACTCCATAAGCATAAGGTGAGCCTGAGCCAACAGAGAACAGCTCCCCCTGGAGGCGGGCACCATCGCTGCACACATAAACCAACTTGGGGCCATAAGGACCACGGACAGGATTCCTTGACAGTTCAATGTTGGTCCCCATCTGTCCCACTTCATCACAAACACCTTGTGCCAGGGCATCTTGAATAACATCTTGTGCCAGGGCATCTTGAATAACATCTTGTGCCAGGCCATCTTGAATAACACCTTGTGCCAGGGCATCTTGAATAACATCTTGTGCCAGGCCATCTTGAATAACACCTTGTGCCAGGGCATCTTGAATAACATCTTGTGCCAGGCCATCTTGAATAACATCTTGTGCCAGGCCATCTTGAATAACACCTTGTGCCAGGGCATCTTGAATAACATCTTGTGCCAGGCCATCTTGAATAACACCTTGTGCCAGGGCATCTTGAATAACATCTTGTGCCAGGCCATCTTGAATAACACCTTGTGCCAGGGCATCTTGAATAACATCTTGTGCCAGGCCATCTTGAATAACACCTTGTGCCAGGGCATCTTGAATAACATCTTGTGCCAGGCCATCTTGAATAACATCTTGTGCCAGGGCATCTTGAATAACACATTGCCTTTCAGACTCTGCAGTCTTTTCAAGAGGCACGGTTGCTAAGCAGCCGCTTCCTGGCACCTCTGGATCCATCCTATCAGAACCAGCAGAATCCATCACCTGTGCCACCTCCTCCTCCCAGCCACAGAGGGTGACAGCCACACACACATCAGTACCTTTGAAGGGATGCAGCATGTGGGAGAGAAGCTTGGCAGAGCCACCAATGGAGAGGCGGCGGCCATGACGGAGTTGGTATAGTCGTATCTCCCTGGTTAAGATCCTCTCCCACAGCATGCAGTCTGCCCCACTGCCTGAGGAGGCCGCCACCAGATGGGAGTGGATGGGCGTGAGCTTGTGGACGGCTGGACAAGCAACAAGCCCTCCTGCGCTGGCCCGAGTGTCTGCTGCGGCTATGACGCCCCCCTGGAAGACCAGCCCTAGGGTGGTGGTGCCGTGACACAGAGAGAACGGACGCCTGACCGGACCTGGAGGAGAAGTGGAGGGAGAGGATGGAGGAACAGAGATCGGTGGTGATGGGATGATAAAGTGCAGAGGGGTCCCTCCATATCTGTCTGATGACCTGGATGAGAGTGATCCAAGGTTCAGGTCATCGGTTAAATCCAAAGTTGTAGGATGAAGCTCCATAGCCCTGAGGAGTGAGCCAGA
Source organism: Neosalanx taihuensis (assembly GCA_030340665.1). NCBI lineage: Eukaryota > Metazoa > Chordata > Actinopteri > Osmeriformes > Salangidae > Neosalanx > Neosalanx taihuensis. The sequence goes on along the minus strand of CM059300.1, from coordinate 15,221,867 downwards.
ACTGTTCCACCTGGGATGTTTGAGATCATGAAACCCACAGACATCTTGTAAAGCCATTGTGACTGATTGTCCTTTCAGCAACAGGTATTTAGAAACGTAACTAATGTATAAACACAGTTACTTCCAAGTAGTTACAACACTATGATTCACTTATGCCTTCACTTTACACTGTGTTTTGAGGACAAGCTGAACTCTGCCTTTTATGAGGTGCACTAACACCCACAGGCCTGCCTGTAGTGGTGATATATGATACTGACTCTATAATAATGCTGATGGGATATATAATACTAGTGAAGCCACTCTACAAGCCTGACTGTCTCAATTCTGCTGATACACCTCTAAATGTAATGACATGTCAAGACGCAACATGCTATTGAGGCATTATATTATTCATTTGAACAAAACCAGTAAATGCGTATTTCGCAATAATACTTAATGTTGTGTAGATCTCATTAAAAATGAATCAATGCATAAACGTTCAAACGTATGCCTGTTCAACTATCGCGATAGCCGCTAATAAGAAACTGTAGTCCGTACGGGGACATTTTGGCTCTAATTCTGTTCTCAGATCAAGGACAATGGCTGCCCTGTTAGAACCAAAATGGCGGCTGTTTCCCCATTAGCAACAGCATCCCTGCGCTCTTCTTCCTCCTCACTCTCTAATGATGGCGGCCAGCAGCACAGGCGGCAGAGTGTCCTGCGGGAGGGATCTGAACTGTGTACCGGAGGTTGCTGATACCCTGGCTGCGGTGGCTAAACTAGGGTGAGTTTTTGCACCTAAATCCTCTGCCGTTAGCAGACATGTTATCTTATATTTATCTGCAGGTGATGAAGCTTGCTAATGCTAACAGCTAACTAGCTTCATCAAGTCACCGGTGAATTATCAACACGTGCAGATTCAGAAGACCCAGGTCATGACTTCAGGTCTTCCTCTAAATCACATTATATTACTAAGTTGGCTGGTACATAGTTACTTGTGCATTGCAACCAGTACATAAAAGAGTTAACAAACTAACCCTTTAATTCAATTTTTGGAACCATGTGACGAAGAAGAGTTAGAAGCAGTTTTTATTTCAGCCTACATGATCAGCCACAGTCACGCTCAATAAGAAGAAATACAAGAGCGCATTATAACATAAAGTTCAATATCACATCCATTAATCTGCGCCTGTTTTGTCTCCTGGCAGGTTTGACTTCCTCTGCATGCCGCTGTTCCATCCCAGGTTCAGGAGAGAGTTTGAGTTGGATCCTGCTAAAGTGAGGAATGGAGCTCAGACCCGCTCAGACCTGCTGCTGTGTGGGAGAGGTGAGGCCCCCAGGTCCATCCAGCACTGGGAGACAGCAGTTCATATAGAGCCAGTGTACATCTGGTTCATCTCACTGTGCCTGTTAGCCTTTCCAGTGTTAATTCAGACTCTGACTAACAGGAGAACAGACCTGACATGTTCATTCTGCCTCAGATTGGAACACTCTTATCGTCGGGAAACTTTCCCCGTGGATCGAGACAGACTCCGAGATCGAAACGGAGCGTAGGAACTCTGAAGCAGTAAGTCAGACTTTACCTGGTCTGTTATGTCTTTACCTGGTCTGTTATGTCTTTACCTGGTCTGTTATGTCTTTACCTAACATGTTATGTCTTTACCTGGTCTGTTATGTCTTTACCTGGTCTGTTATGTCTTTACCTGGTCTGTTATGACTTTACCTAACATGTTATGTCTTTACCTGGTCTGTTATGTCTTTACCTGGTCTGTTATGTCTTTACCTGGTCTGTTATGTCTTTACCTAACATGTTATGTCTTTACCTGGTCTGTTATGTCTTTACCTGGTCTGTTATGTCTTTACCTGGTCTGTTATGTCTTTACCTAACATGTTATGTCTTTACCTGGCCTGTTATGTCTTTACCTGGTCTGTTATGTCTTTACCTGGTCTGTTATGTCTTTACCTGGTCTGTTATGTCTTTACCTGGTCTGTTATGTCTTTACCTGGTCTGTTATGTCTTTACCTGGTCTGTTATGTCTTTACCTGGGGCCCGTTCTTCGTACGTCGCTTAATACATCCGAGATCAAATGACCAAGATGATTTCATCGTGCGAATCATGATCCGGCTAACTGGGTTCTTCGAACAAACCTGTTGTGTATGATTAGTATCACTGGATACGATCATGTGTTGGCTTAAAAGGGGATATGTATCGATAGTAGAAACATTGATCAGCAACGCTGCTATTGGCTGTTCAGCATGGCCAAAGAACGTGCCCACTTTTTCTCCCAATCAGAACAAGAGCTTTTAATGGAAGGTTATGCCGAATTTGAGTCGTTATTTAAAACGACAGGGAACACCTCAAAGTCTGCAAATGCCAGGAGAGTGGGCTGGCAAAAAGTAGCAGACAAATTAAAGTAAAAGTGAAATATTCTACAAAATGGTAGCCTTTAATTCATACTGTCTTTATTTTAAAAAGGCACTTATTTTTCCTCCCTTTTAAAAACCACTGTTAAATGATGTGTTTGTCTATTTACAACAGCCACAAAGAAAAAGGCTGAAAAAACAATTCTCTCAACAATTTCACTTTATCCCACAATACCCGATTAATTTGAAAAGCTCTGCGAATTATTCTCCCACCTTCCGCAAGAGGTTGCTCGCGTATGGCTGCGACATACTTCACTATCTCCTCCGCTTATAAAGCCTCAATCTAATCTTGTTTACATGAAGTAAACCTGCTCCCGAGCAGGTTTGCGCTTACGAACATGTTGCTATGACGACAAGTCTAGGATGAGCTTCGAAGAACCAAACGATCCAAGATAATGCCAAATCATCAACAATCAAATCCAGCTAACTGAGTTAGCGACGTACGAAGAACGGGCCCCCGGTCTGTTATGTCTTTACCTAACATGTTATGTCTTTACCTGGTCTGTTATGTCTTTACCTGGTCTGTTATGTCTTTACCTGGCCTGTTATGTCTTTACCTGGTCTGTTATGTCTTTACCTGGTCTGTTATGTCTTTACCTGGCCTGTTATGTCTTTACCTGGTCTGTTATGTCTTTACCTGGTCTGTTATGTCTTTACCTGGTCTGTTATGTCTTTACCTGGCCTGGTCTGTCTTAATCAGAGGCAGAGAAGGGAGTTTATCAGTCAGCTAAAATATCTGTTTCCTCTCCTTTATCCATCTGCTTCTTTAACAGGCTCTGGTGCAGGAGCTCAACTTCTCTGCTTATCTGGGTCTGCCAGCCTTCATGGTTCCTCTGAAGGGGCCTCACTGTGCTAACCTGGCTCGTGTGCTGCTCAATCACATCCAGACGGGCCACCACTCCTGCATGGTAACACAGCTCAGCACAGCAAGTCCACTGTTCACCATAGGTCATCATGGGTGGAACCTGTTTGAACTGGTTCAATGATTTGATTTCTTCTGGTTCAGTTCTGGATCCGGGTCCCGTTGATGGCATCTGAAGATACGAGGGAGGATGTGATAGAGAACGAGCCGACCAAAAACATGGATGATGGGAGTGATGATGAGAAGACATGGGGCTGGTAAGCCAATAGGAAACCTGGATTCATCTGTCAATCACTCCCATGTTGGATCCTGTCCAATGTTGTTGTGTCTTCCTCCTACAGGTGGCACTCATTCAGGACTCTGTGTGACTACAATAAGAGAATATGCTTGGGTAAGAAGATTTCAATAACCATGCGGTTAATGTGTTGATTAAGCTGGCAGGCATTAGACATTATTGGTAACGTTTTTCTCTGTCTTCTCACAGCCATTGAGGTTGGAGCAGACATGCCGTCTGACTCTGTGATAGACAAGTGGCTGGGAGAGCCAATCAAAGCTGCCATTCTGCCGACCAGCATCTTCCTAACCAATAAGAAAGGATTCCCCGTCCTGTCAAAACCACATCAGAGAATTATCTTCCGTCTGTTCAAGGTTACACTCTTAAATGAATCATTTCATATCCGAGTGCTGAAAGATGTCAGATGACATGAACTTTGGATCATTTAATTGATTCTGATTCTTTATGTTTGTTTTCTCCTCGTAGCTGGAAGCCCAGTTCATCTTCACAGGCACCAGCCGCCACAGTGAGAAAGACTTTCGCTCCTACCTGCAATACCTTGAATACCTTAATCAGAACAGACCCACTCCCAACTCCTACGAGATGTTTGCCAAAGGTTATGAGGATTACCTCCAGTCTCCCCTTCAGGTGGGTGTGCATCACATACGGTGTGTGCATCACATGCCTTCTTCATCACATGCTGTCTTCATCACATGACATCTGCTGGGATGAGCTTCGTGTGTCTTGGTTACTATATTGCCTGTCTTGTTTCACAGCCCCTCATGGACAATTTAGAGTCTCAGACATACGAAGTGTTTGAGAAGGATCCTATCAAATACTCCCAGTATCAGCAGGTAAGAACTAAGAACTGAGCAGCACTAATGTTGAACCTTCCAGTCTTAATGAGTTTGTTCGCCTGATTGTCTTGGTGTGTTTGCAGGCTGTGTATAAGTGCCTTCTAGACAGAGTCCCAGAAGAGGAGAAAGACACTAATGTCCAGTGAGTCCATCTCCAACATCTTCCTCTGTGTGAAGTCTGAACTGTGTCCTGGATCTGAGGGTAAATCATCCCCTTCCTCTTTGTGTCAGGGTGTTGATGGTTCTGGGCGCAGGGAGGGGTCCCCTAGTTAATGCATCTCTACGTGCTGCTAAACAAGCAGACAGGAAGCTACGTGTGTACGCTGTGGAGAAGAACCCCAACGCTGTAGTCACGTGAGTCGCACACCACACACACACCACACACACACCACACACACACCACACACACACATCTCCCAGATTTTCTCACACCTACGCAGGTTGTGTCATCTTGTTATCATCTTTACCATGACAGACTTGAGAACTGGCGGTTTGAGGAGTGGGGTGATCAGGTGACGGTGGTGTCATGTGACATGCGGGAATGGGTGGCTCCAGAAAAGGCCGACATCATAGTGAGCGAGCTGTTGGGGTCGTTCGGTGACAACGAGCTCTCCCCGGAGTGTCTGGACGGAGCGCAGCACTTCCTCAAAGGTACCTTAGTGACTCAGAACATGAAGCTTTATTAAAGCTGTTCCACTTTCACAAAGCTGACAGCTGTCAAAGTGAAAAGTCTCAAAGCTGTTTTTTCATTGGTTCTGTTTTCGTTTCCATATCAAGCAGTTTTTCCCCTCTTTCATTCTGTTTTCTCTCTCTTCACCAATCAGAGAACGGGGTGAGCATCCCCTGTTCCTACACCTCCTTCCTGGCCCCCCTCTCCTCCTCCAAGCTGTATAACGAGGTGCGTGGCTGTCGAGAGCGGGACAAGGACCCAGAGTGCCACTTTGAGACACCTTATGTCGTTAGGCTGCACAACTTCCACCAGCTGGCAGAGCCAAAGGCTTGTTTCACCTTTAAGCACCCGACTAAAGGTAGCTGTGCTGATGGCCAATCTCAGTACACACATTACACACACACAAGAGGCCTGTAATGGCCGCCTTCAGCATCCCTGTGAAAACTCTCTCTCTTTCCCTTCCAGATATGAACAACAACAGATATCAGTGCCTGAGGTTCTCAGTGGGTTGTAACTCTGTGCTTCATGGCTTTGCTGGGTACTTTGAGACGACACTTTATGGAGATGTAACACTGAGTAAGTCACCCTGGAGATGAGGAGTATGATGACCACAACAGTGATTGGAAAGTTTCAGTGTAATCCATACAGAAATTATTGATCACTCCGTTGTTCTTCTGTGCCTCAGGTATCAAACCAGAGACCCATTCTCCTGGAATGTTCTCCTGGTTTCCCATTCTGTTCCCACTCAAGGTGAGTTTGTCACTCAGGAACTTTCTAACCACAAGCTTTTTCTGCCAATGATCCATAGTACTTCATACAAAAAATATGTCCAGAAAGATTTGTGGAATGTTGACCTGTGTCCCCCCCCCCCACCCCCCCTCACCAGCAACCAATCCCTTTGACGCGGGATGATGATGTCAGCGTGAGGTTCTGGAGGTGCAACAATGGGAAGAAGGTTTGGTATGAGTGGGCTGTAACCGAGCCCACCTGCTCTGCAATCCACAACCCAGCTGGACGCTCCTACACTATCGGCCTGTGAAGACAGGAGACATTAGACACCCATGAACATGCAGACATGCAGACACACACACATGCACACACATCTACAAACAGGCCCTTAGCTGTGAGTGAAGAGTAGGTAGTCTAAATCAGTCCCAGGGTCACAGTCACAGGTACTGTTCAGAAGCTGCAGCCTTCTAAAGGCATCAACTTCACATGGTCATTATCCAAACATCGTTTATCTTTTTGTTTTTGTTACGACACAGTCCAGGTGACCCAACATGTCTTCTGAGGTTTTTTTGTTTCTTTTTAGTTGTATTTTTTTTAATGATAATTTAGAATCTGAAAGAGAACAAGATCACTCAGATGGAGATGGAGGGTTCGGGTCTTCGAGTTTGAACTATGAATCAAGATTCACAAAGTTAACTTCAGGTTTAACCCCAATACAGAAACCCCTGGTTAAACCTGAAGTTAACTGGTTCAATTCAGATTCTGAATACTTTATCAATCCCTTTATTGAAAGCCACGTCTTGATGTGTAGTACAGGCCCTTGGTCTCATATTTTCTGCCGTTCATTGTTTATTTTTGTTACGACAGTTTTGTCTAAACCATGTTGATCAATAAAAACATAACTGCAAGGCGTCTCCGTGGTAACATGTATGTGTCATTCCCAAAAATGTGGTCATGGATATAAGGACATGTGAATTCAGTGGGAAGACACTGACGGGTTGAAGGGTTTTTCAAATGTTTGAAAGGAAGTTGGCCTGCATGCTTGTACCCATGTTGAGTAACTGTGATTTCCAAGCACCAATGTACCTTTCTGACCCCTAGTGACCTTACAGGACCCCGGGTACTGATGCCCAGTGACCTTACAGGACCTCGGGTACTGATGCCCAGTGACCTTACAGGACCTCGGGTACTGATGCCCAGTGACCTTACAGGACCTTGGGTACTGATGCCCAGTGACCTTACAGGACCCCGGGTACTGATGCCCAGTGACCTTACAGGACCTTGGGTACTGATGCCCAGTGACCTTACAGGACCTTGGGTACTGATGCCCAGTGACCTTACAGGACCTTGGGTACTGATGCCCAGTCACCTTACAGGACCATGGGTACTGATGCCCAGGCCCACTGTACAACATCAACAGCATCGTGTTCATTAGCAGTGACCCATCAACACTGCAGCATCATGCACAGGGTGTGTCCATGTTGATGTTCAGCAGCCTGGGGTAACCATGGTGTATTTAACCTAATGCTCCAGGCTAGCAGTCAACTGCTGGGTTAACTAACTGAAGCCCAGCCTGGTCTTAGATACATGCAGAGTGTGAAAGCACAGCAGTGGAGTTCCTGTGTTCAATCATCTGGAGTCCTGCTGAGCGCCAGCAGGGGGGCGGGGCTTTAACTATGAAGAAGGTTCAGACACGCTGATTGGTCACAGTGTTTCACCTCAGACACGCTGATTGGTCACAGTGTTTCACCTCAGACACGCTGATTGGTTACAGTGTTTCAGTCCTCTAAAGCAGCGACCTTGCAGAACATCTTGATCTACATCAGCTGAGATACTTCGTGTTGAACACGAAGTCTGTCACTTCATTCTGATCTGTCTACTGGATGTATTAAGGGGACAGTGACTTCTGAAGGGTAAGTGTGTTCTGAATTTGAAAAACAAGCCGCTAAACAAATAATATTATATATATAAAGCACCATCAGATAAGACAACTTTACTTTTATACCATCAAGACCACGTTTGAAACCAGAGGCCATATCTGTCGATGAAGACAGTTTCAGCCCCACCTGAAAAATACATCGGTTGCCTGAAAATATTAGTATTATTTGTGCAAAAGGAGCGTTGAAAAATTGAATATATAATTCTGGCTGTGTGCTTTTATTAAGTGATCAATGTGTTCATTTTTTAAAGCTTCTATTCTGGTGGTTATTTGATGTTTTATGAAGGTGCAGCCGCATTGTCTGTTTGAATTATTCATGTGTTTCTAATAATAGAAGTAGTGAATCAAATGCAGATATATGGAAAACCAAAGCGTTTATCAGTTAAATAAAACCGCAAATTATTGAAAAAATTAATATGCAGAATAATATGAGAGGGTTGCTTTTGTAATTCAAAAGTAAAGTCTGTTAACGAGGCTGAAGTTGATCAGATGCAGCTTCTTTCTACCCTTAATTGCAACACAGACTAAACTGAGGTTTGGGATTTGTATGGGATTAAATAGCCTAAATCTAAAAAGTAATCTTTAAAAGTTTCAATTGTATTTGAACATGAACAATTGCCTAACACCTCATGTCATAAGACAGGGGTCTCCAATCCTGGTCCTTGAGGGCCACTGTCCTGAAGGTTTTAGATGTTTCCCTGCTCCAGCACACCTGATTCTAATCAGCAGGCTTCCACAGAGCTTGATAACAACCTGTTCATTAGAATCAGGTGTGCTGGAGCAGGGAAACATCTAGAACCTTCAGGACAGCGTCCCTCCAGGACCAGGATTGTCCACGCCTGGCGTAACGCCTCATATCATAGGCTGTAAATGTGGGAATGTTTGTGAAGCCTCATCAACAGAAGTCAGATCATCAGCTCAGCTGTGGGCTCTGAGGGCCACACTGAGGGCCACACTGAGGGACCACACTGAGGGACCACACTGAGGGACACACTGAGGGCCACACTGAGGGACCACACTGAGGGACCACACTGAGGGACCACACTAAGGGACCACACTGAGGGCCACACTGAGGGACCACACTGAGGGACCACACTGAGGGACCACGCTGAGGGACCACACTAAGGGACCACACTGAGGGACCACACTGAGGGACCACGCTGAGGGACCACACTGAGGGACCACACTGAGGGCCACACTGAGGGACCACGCTGAAGGACCACACTGAGGGACCACGCTGAGGGACCACACTGAGGGACCACACTGAGGGACACACTGAGGGCCACACTGAGGGACCACACTGAGGGACCACACTGAGGGACCACACTAAGGGACCACACTGAGGGCCACACTGAGGGCCACACTGAGGGACCACACTGAGGGACCACACTGAGGGACACACTGAGGGCCACACTGAGGGACCACACTGAGGGACCACACTGAGGGACCACACTAAGGGACCACACTGAGGGCCACACTGAGGGACCACACTGAGGGACCACACTGAGGGACCACGCTGAGGGACCACACTAAGGGACCACACTGAGGGACCACACTGAGGGACCACGCTGAGGGACCACACTGAGGGACCACACTGAGGGCCACACTGAGGGACCACGCTGAAGGACCACACTGAGGGACCACACTAAGGGACCACACTGAGGGCCACACTGAGGGACCACACTGAGGGACCACACTGAGGGACCACGCTGAGGGACCACACTAAGGGACCACACTGAGGGACCACACTGAGGGACCACGCTGAGGGACCACACTGAGGGACCACACTGAGGGCCACACTGAGGGACCACGCTGAAGGACCACACTGAGGGACCACACTGAGGGCCACACTGAGGGACCACACTGAGGGCCACACTGAGGGACCACACTGAGGGACCACACTGAGGGCCACACTGAGGGACCACACTGAGGGCCACACTGAGGGACTGGAGGATCACTCAGAATGACGGAGGATCTCAGGGAACGTGGAAACCCGCCAGCAGACGGTGAAGATAAAGACTGTGATGATGCGAAGACATCAGCTGTAACACTGAAGAAGGAGATCGGCCTTGTCAGCGCATGTGGAATTATTGTCGGTAAGTCAGAAAGCCTCGTCTGTCTCCATGATTCAGGTGTGGAGATATACACGTTTAGATGTTTCCCTGCTCCAGCACACCTCCACAGAGCTTGATAACGACGCTTCATTAGAATCAGGTGTGCTGGAGCAGGGAAACATCTAAAACCTTCAGAACAGCGGCCCTCGAGGACCAGGATTGGTGACCCCTGCCCTAAAGCCTTGTCTTCAGTCTTCTCATTGCATGTGTGATATTTACAGTCATTCACAGTTTTTAGTTTCATTCAGAGGTCGATCGAAAGTAATCTCACTAATGCTTTGACTTCACTTCCATGGAGGAGCTGCCCAGTAAGAGGCTGCAGAACTGACAAGAAGCACAGAATATCTTAGACTGTGCATGCAGACATTTAACATTTTATCAATCAAATCACTTACATGAGACTAAGTCTGGGGGTTTCTAAATCAGATGTGTACAGCATGACCCTGTATGCTGAATGTTACTGCATGGCCTTCTTGCTAATTCATCCCATTTGTCTTCTTCTTAATGTCAGGCAACATCATTGGTTCTGGCATCTTTGTGAGTCCGAAGGGCGTTTTGGAAAACGCCAGTTCTGTAGGCTTGGCGCTCATCGTGTGGATCGTGACAGGAGGGATCACAGCTATCGGGGCTCTGTGCTACGCTGAGCTGGGAGTCACCATCCCCAAGTCTGGGGGAGACTACGCCTACGTCAAGGACATCTTCGGAGGCCTTGCTGGGTGAGAAAGGATCATTATGGATGGTGACTAGAATTGGAATGTGTGACCTGCTTCCTCTGTCATTCATGGTCAATAGTATAGTACACACACATGTACCAAGCTGTACAGTAATCCCTCCTTTGTACTTTAGGAATTATTATTGACCTAGTTTTATTCATTAGGCCCTGTTGTGTTGTATTGTTCAGTGTTCTTCACAGTTCTTTGTTTTACAACTGCCAGTCTTGATATTGAAAGCATGACTCTGCTGTGCAATGAAACAAAGTTCATTTAGTCCAGGATAGTTCAGGGTCTGTGTTAGACTGAGTTAGTCTACTAACATGACTTGGTCTGTAACAGTGTGTTGTTATATTTCACCCCTGCGCCTTTCCAGGTTCCTGCGTCTGTGGATCGCTGTCCTGGTGATCTATCCCACCAACCAGGCGGTTGTTGCTCTCACCTTCTCTAACTACATCCTCCAGCCCCTGTTCCCCACCTGCCTCCCTCCTGAAGACGCCCTCCGCTTCCTGGCTGCAGCCTGCCTCAGTGAGCCTCCATGTCTCCATGCAGCCACACCAGTAGACTGAGCAGCCATGTTTACCGCTCTTATCAAGGCTCCCAGCAGAGTGACACAGTCAAACACAACAAACTGACAGGTGGAGGAAAACAGTCAGAGCAGCCAGTGGACCTGGATGACTGTCTTGTCAAAGGATAAACAGTAGAATGTCTCTGATTGGCTGAGGGCTCTTCCATGCTTTACTGTTGTATAGGGGAAAAAAACTCTTGTGTAGACATGCTGACCTTATGATGGTTCCTTGCTTGTTGTGTGCTTGTTGTGTGCTTGTTGTGTGCTTGTTGTGTGCTTGCTGTGTGCTTGTCATCGGCAGTGCTGTTGACGTGGGTGAACTGCTTCAGTGTGCGCTGGGCTACACGGGTGCAGGATGTGTTCACTACAGGGAAGCTGCTGGCTCTGGGTCTCATCATCATCATGGGCATCGTACAGATCTGCAAAGGTTCGTTTGCTGATGTGGTATATTTATATACTGACTAGTCAGAGACTAGTTGATCTGCCTTGTATACTTCAGGGTCAGACCTGCATGGTGTCTTTAAGATGAGCAGCTAGTCGGCACTTTAATTCACCCTTTGACCCGATCATACGATGTAAGAGAAGAAACAGAACGATGAGAAGAAGAAAGTCCAGTAGTTAGCAGCACACTGCTGCTATGAGCACACTGCTATTAGCATGTGCCTCCACTGGGATTGAAGTTACACGAGGGTGAAAGCGAGGATTAAGGTTCACATTCCTCCTCATCCCATTATAATCCCCCACCGCACTATGCAGACGTCCAGCCAGACCCCATTCATTCCCATGATTAAAACACCCACTCACCAGAGGCTGACTAAATGGCTGAACTGTTGCAATGCTCTCATGTGGATTAACCCTGGTGACTGCTGTTGGCACATGGTCATATTCCTCGACTATGATTCTATATCTCTATATTTCTATATCTATATTTCATTCCAATTGTATTTAAGTGGCTACAATGCAAGTGGAACATGGATTTAAGACAGTATTTGTCATTATCTGTCGTGCCTTTTATATAGACTGTATGTAAATGATCGATGGGGTGAATGTCAGTATTAAATTCTATAATCCATCCCAGCTAACCCCCTCCTGTTCATGCGTGTTGCAGGTCAGTATTACTGGCTGGAGCCAGCTCATGCCTTTGAGACATTCCAGGACTATGATATCGGCCTGGTGGCTTTGTCTTTCTTACAAGGATCTTTTGCATATGGAGGCTGGAACTTCCTCAACTATGTCACAGAGGAGCTGGTGGATCCCTACAGGTAAAGGAGAGACACACAGTAGATCCCTACAGGTAAAGGAAAGACACACGCACACACACACAGTAGATCTCTACAGGTAAAGGAAAGACACACGCACACACACACAGTAGATCTCTACAGGTAAAGGAAAGACACACGCACACACACACAGTAGATCTCTACAGGTAAAGGAAAGACACACGCACACACACACAGTAGATCTCTACAGGTAAAGGAAAGACACACGCACACACACACAGTAGATCTCTACAGGTAAAGACACACGCACAGAGAGAGACACACACACACACAGACCTGAATTAGAAATGTGTGTCAACATCTGACTGACATTGCTCAAGGGTATCACAGAAATAATGACTACACTGTGATTTGATAGCAGCTTTATAGAGATTAGCAGCTCCGTTGACACTAGCTTTGTGTTACCTTTTTCCCCCTCCCCCTGTCATCCCCTCTAGGAACCTTCCTCGTGCCATCTTCATCTCCATCCCTCTGGTGACCTTCGTCTATGTCTTTGCCAACATTGCTTATGTCACTGCCATGAGTCCTCAGGAGCTGCTGGCTTCCAACGCAGTAGCTGTGGTAAGAGGCTTCAGTCCTGGGCTCCTTCCAGAACCTTTCTCACTGTCTAACTGGATGATTCAGCTCCAAAGTCATGGAGGAGAAACAAAAACAAGCATGAACCGCCTTTAGTGGTAAAATGGAGTTTGCGTTGCTCTGGTCTGAAATTTCTGAGTTGCAGCCTTGGTGTGTGTTTGTGCCTCCTGTCCTCTTTTTATCTTTACTGCAACCCTCCTCCCCCTGCCCCCCCCCCCCCTCACCCCAACAGACATTTGGTGAGAAGTTGCTAGGAGTGATGTCATGGATAATGCCCTTCTCTGTGGCTCTCTCTACCTTCGGGGGGGTCAATGGCTCCCTCTTCACATCCTCGCGGTTAGTTAATATGTAACCCCCCCCCCCCTCCCAGCTGTCACTCAGTACTGAACACCACCCTGGAGTTATGGGAATAAACCAAAACTGCATTGTAGTGGTGAGGCCACACTCAAAGTGGAATAAATAAGGATGAATTTACTGAATTTAGGCCGATTACTGGAAAGTTCCTGAAGTCGACTCTCCAATGACATCACAAACATTCTTCCTTCACTTTCTCACCCCCTTTTTCTCCAAAGCTTTGCCGTGCTGTGTAATATAATGCCTATAGAATATAAAACACAGTATAATATAATGGCTGGCTAACTCCCTGATGTTCAACAGAGTAAACCTCTTTTAGCAAGGTGTTGTGTTTTTAATGTGTTAATGTTGTTACTCTTCCTCTGTCCCTCCTACTCTTCCTCACTCAGCCTGTTCTTTGCCGGAGCCAGAGAAGGTCATCTTCCTCGCCTGCTGGCTATGATCCATGTGAATCGCTGCACCCCGATCCCAGCCCTGCTGTTCACTGTGAGTCCTGATGAGAATCACATTCACACACATGCAGGGATAGTATCACTTAGGAGGATGTTTATGTGTTGATCTTCACATAATCAGGGTGTTCATTGATTAATTCCCCCCCCCCTCTGTTTTCAGTGTGTGTCCACCTTGCTGATGCTGTGCACCAGTGACATTTACACATTGATTAACTATGTGGGCTTTATAAACTACCTCTTCTACGGCGTCACTGTTGCCGGGCAGATAGTGCTGCGCTTCAAACAGCCTGACCTGTATCGACCTATCAAGGTAAAGCACAGCTTGGGTCACCCGGTACAACTGAATTCTTTACGTTAGACTTAAATAAAAACATGGTAAGAGTTGGTTTTAGGCATAGTGATGGCAGAGATTCTTTTGATATGTTATGAGGTTTGGTTGTGTGAGAGTTTTCTGGATATGGATCTTAAAGTGTCTGTGTTGTGTCTCCAGATCAGCTTGGTTTGGCCCCTCATCTACCTGCTCTTCTGGGCCTTCCTGCTCTGCTTCTCTCTGTACACTGAGCCCATCGTGTGTGGAATCGGCCTGGCCATCATGTTGACCGGGGTCCCTGTTTACTTCCTGGGTGTTTACTGGGACAACAAGCCTGAGTGCTTTCACACCTTCATAGGTAGGGAGGAAGTGTGCAGTGATGGTTAGCTGCTCTTAAAGATGGAGCTGGATCCCTCCTCCTTTACGGGCTTAGGTCATAAATATACAGTAAATTTTGTAATTCGTATGTTGTTGTAATTCAAACATCAAATTCTCAAAGGAAACCCCTAATGACGACAGCATCCATGTGTTTTGTCTCTTGTTCACCTCAACAGATAAAGTCACTCATCTCAGTCAGAAGTTGTGTGCGGTTGTTTATCCCGTCATGGAAGACACTCCAACAGCAGGCCAGCAACAAGGAGCAGAAAGCATGGAGGAAGAGGAAGAGGAGAAACCTTCGAAATCTGTTGAATGAACTTCTGCACATAAGAGTAACACCTAGGCGCACTATATATATGTTAGATTATATTAGATTAAAGATGATACTGGTGCTTTCTCCACCTCCAATCAGGTGCTTAACTCTAGCACTTCAGCACGTCAGTATCCTAGGGTGGGGCTGACTATATGGTGAAACCATGAAGCTAAGCTATTGGCACATTCCTTTACATACCTGCCGTCAGGCCCTGACAGAGCTGAGCACCTAACCTGTGATACAACACTACACCTCTGAAGCACTTCACTCATGTACTTTTACAGAGCACTGAGTTTTCACTGGTTAGAAATGTTGACTGGCCTTAAAATAACATCACTGCCTCAGTGACCTTCTGTTGCCCTTCAACAGGAGTGTTCAATGCAATATTTGTGAGAGCTGCAATGATCCAAGGTAGTCATTTTTACTGAGTTTACTGAGTCCTGTTTTCCATTGAATTTGAGTCATATCTTTGAATATGAGTATTTGTCCTTTGTTGGTGCGCTTGTCAAAGCTGGTGTAAAATATTATCTGGCAAAACATTTGAATACAATTTTCTAAATAGAAAAGAACAGTAAACAAACAATATTGAGTCACTGAATTATGTGTGTTGCCTATTGTTTAATAAATAATTTGGTATGAAAGAGTGCTTTCCTTTCAAACTGTGATATCTTCCATCTAGTATCAGAGGCCAGCTTTAATAGAGGCAGGATCCCCCCTCCTCTGATCCAGTCCCAGTCCATGTCCCTAGAGGGCGCTGCTCACGAGCACAGAGGATCAGATAGCGGAAGTGATGCTGCCATTATGGTCCTCGAGCTAAAGGGTCTCGAGCTAAAGGTCCACGTACAGTAGAACCTCAGTATCTATGGTAACCAGCTGACTGACATCCTCCAGTTTACTGACTAAACACAGACATAAGGTTGTTAGTGCTGAGCTGAACACTTCTTAAGGTAAGAACTAACATCTTTAACTAACCCAGGAAGCTGCTGAGCAACATTAAAGGATGTTTTAACCTGAATATGAAGCTTCTGTTCGTGTTTTGACGCTGCTAGCCTGAGCTAGCCTGAGCTAGCAGCACTGTAAACTGCTGGACTGGACCTACACACACCTCCTGTCAGCATAAATAAGTAATTCCTGTGTGTATTAGTCTAATATAGCCCATATGTAGTAGTATAGAGTTCTCTTTTGATATACTTTGTCAGTGCTGAAGCGATATGATCCCGGAAGACTTCAGACAGACAGGTGCACCATTCACACAGGTAGTCCAATAGATCAACAGTGAAGCTTTAAGAAGGTGTTTATACACTCAACTAGACAGACACGTGGATGAATAGAGATACTTACTAATGATATACATGATATAACTTAGTATGTCATTCCATTGTAAATACTTGCACATTGTTGTCCCATCCATATGATCACTCTCTCTGTCTCTCTCTCAGCCTCTGTCCCTCTGTCAGCCTCTCTCTCAGCCTCTCTCTCTGTCCCTCTCTCAGCCTCTCTCTCAGCCTCTGCCCCCCTCTCAGCCTCTGCCCCTCTCTGAGCATCTGCCCCTCTCTCTGTCCCTCTCTCAGCCTCTCTCTCAGCCTCTGCCCCCCTCTCAGCCTCTGCCCCTCTCTGAGCATCTGCCCCTCTCTCAGCCTCTGTCTCAGCCTCTCTCTCTCTCTCTCTCTCTCAGCATCTCTCTCTGTCCCTCTCTCAGCCTCTCTCTCAGCCTCTGTCCCTCTCTCAGCCTCTGCCTCTCTCTCAGCCTCTGCCTCTCTCTCAGCCTCTGTCTCTCTCTCAGCCTCTGCCCCTCTCTCAGCCTCTGTCTCAGCCTCTCTCTCTCAGCCTCTCTCTGTCCGTCTCTCAGCCTCTCGCACCCTCTGCCCCTCTCTCAGCCTCTCTCTCAGCCTCTCTCAGCCTCAGCCCCTCTCTCAGCCTCTGCCCCTCTCTCAGCCTCTCTCTGAACCTCTGCCCCTCTCTCACACACAGAGCCATGTCTCCGTCAGTGCGTCTGCAGGAGATGATCAGGGTGATTCGTGGTGCTCGGACCCAGGGAGAGGAGCGAGGCGTCATCCAGAGAGAGTGTGCTGCCATCAGAGCTCAGTTCAGACAGGCTGACAGCGGAGGGCGCTCTCACAACCTGGCCAAGCTCCTCTATGTCCACATGCTGGGATACCCAGCTCACTTTGGACAGGTGATGTCATGGTGCTTCAGGGAGGGGGGGTCTGTTTTACCCTCCAGAATACCTTCCTGGGATGAACGTGTCCTTCATGCATGACAACTCCTGCTTGTGTTCTTGTATGTTGTGTTTCAGATGGAGTGTGTTCGCTTGATTGCCAGTCCTCGTTATAATGAGAAGCGTGTCGGTTACCTGGGAGCCATGATGCTGCTGGACGAGAACCAGGATGCTAGTCTGCTCATCACAAACTCCATCAAGAAGTAAGAGCCTCAGATACTGAGGCTGCACCAAGCCAGACACAGGCAGACGAAAACACTTAGCTATCAGACAGGAAGGATTATGTGAAGCAGTGACTGACTGTCTCCTGGTGTGTGCTGTGTATGTGCTGTGTATGTGCTCTGTATGTGCTCTGTATGTGCTGTGTGTTTGTGCTGTGTTCATGCTGTGTTTGTGCTGTGTGTGTGCTGTGTTTGTGCTGTGTATGTGCTGTGTATGTGCTGTGTGTTTGTGCTGTGTTTGTGCTGTGTATGTGCTGTGTATGTGCTGTGTATGTGCTGTGTGTTTGTGCTGTGTTCATGCTGTGTTTGTGCTGTGTGTGTGCTGTGTATGTGCTGTGTGTTTGTGCTGTGTATGTGCTGTGTGTTTGTGCTGTGTTCATGCTGTGTTTGTGCTGTGTGTGTGCTGTGTATGTGCTGTGTGTTTGTGCTGTGTATGTGCTGTGTGTTTGTGCTGTGTTCATGCTGTGTTTGTGCTGTGTGTGTGCTGTGTATGTGCTGTGTGTTTGTGCTGTGTTCATGCTGTGTTTGTGCTGTGTGTGTGCTGTGTATGTGCTGTGTGTTTGTGCTGTGTTCATGCTGTGTGTGTGCTGTGTTCATGCTGTGTTTGTGCTGTGTGTTTGTGCTGTGTTCATGCTGTGTGTGTGCTGTGTTCATGCTGTGTTTGTGCTGTGTTTGTGTTCCAGTGACCTGTCTCACAGCAGCCAGTATGTCCAGTCTCTGGCTCTGTGTACGCTGGCCTGTATGGGCTCAGCTGAGATGTGTCGAGACCTGGCCCCAGAGATCGACCGGCTCCTCAGGGCCTCCAACTCCTACATCAAGAAGAAGGTAGGCAGCCCTGCCCCACAGCGCCCCCTCCCTCCCTGGATGACCTCCTGCTCAGCGTGTCCTTCATGTCCTTCCAGGCAGCTCTCTGTGCTGTTCACATAGTGAGGAAAGTACCTGAACTAGGAGAACTGTTCACCCCTGCAGCACGATCCCTGCTGTCAGAGAAGAACCACGGTCAGTACCTCAGTCTCCATCTCCCTGATGTCCATCTGCTCACCATGCTGTTCAGCTCTGATGGTTCTCTCTCTCTCTCTCTGTCTCTGTCTCTCTGTCTCTGTCTCTGTCTCTGTCTCTGTCTCTGTCTCTGTCTCTCTCTCTCTCTCTGTCTGTCTCTCTCTCTCTCTGTCTCTGTCTCTGTCTCTCTCTCTCTCTCTCTCTCTGTCTCTCTGTCTCTCTCTCTCTCTCTCTCTGTCTCTCTCTGTCTCTCTGTCTCTCTGTCTCTGTCTCTGTCTCTCTCTCTCTCTCTCTCTCTGTCTCTCTCTGTCTCTCTGTCTCTCTGTCTCTCTCTCTCTCTCTCTCTCTCTCTCTCTCTCTTGTCTCTCTCTCTCTCTCTCTCTGTCTCTCTCTGTCTCTCTGTCTCTCTGTCTCTCTCTCTCTCTGTCTCTGTCTCTGTCTCTCTCTCTCTCTCTCTCTCTCTCTCTCTCTGTGTGTGTGTAGGTGTGCTGCATGGAGCTGTAATCCTGATCACAGAGCTGTGTGAGAGAAACCCAGAGACCCTGGAGCAGTTCAGGAAGGTAAGAAACACGCATGAACACGTGTGGTCAGGTGCTAAACATGTTGTTTCCATGTTGTTGGCTCACACCTCTGCTGTGTGTGTGTGTTTGTGAGCCAGGTGGTACCAGAGCTGGTCCAGATCATGAAGGGCCTGGTGATGTCAGGCTACTCTCCAGAACACAACGTTGCTGGGATCAGTGACCCCTTCCTGCAGGTCAGTCAGGCTCCCAGCAGTTGCAGAGCTCATCTACAGACAGCTCAGGATGCTCCAGACAAAACAAGCTAGTTTACTGTTTCCTCTCCACTTCTAGGTGCGCATTCTGAGACTGCTGAGAATCCTGGGGAGAAATAATGATGTGGCCAGTGATGCCATGAATGACCTGCTGGCCCAGGTACTGGAAGAACCTTCTCCACTCATCCCTGATCTGGATCCATGGTAGCTGTGCTAAGAACTCCAAATGTTGCACTTGTGTTAGAGGTAAACGTTTCTGGATGCTTGTGTTCCAGGTGGCCACTAACACAGACAGCAGCAAGACTGCAGGTAGTGCTGTGCTGTATGAAACTGTCCTCACAGTCATGGATATCAAGTCTGAAAGTGGCCTTAGGGTGAGTTACACTATGTTAGTAATCCTGACTCTGTATACTAGATGGTGTAACAGTGATGTTGCAGATTTTTCTCAACTTTTGTTTTCCGGCAGGTTCTAGCTGTCAACATTCTGGGGCGGTTTCTCCTGAATAATGACAGGAACATTCGGTTAGTGTTCCTTGATTCGTGTCTCTCTCCCCCCCCCTTCCCTCTCCCTCTTATCTCATCCAATCAGCTCATTTTACTCTTGAAGTGTGTGATCTCACAGGTGTGTTGAAACAAACAAACCTCAGCGGTTCTTAATCAGGTTCCAGCATCTCTCTAGTCAGAACCCTGCTCATAAGACTGACATGTGGGTGATGTTACCCACAGTGAAAGCATTATCAATCTCTTTTTATCAGGTGTTTTTGAAGCCTACTATTTAAAGGATTCATCACTATACAGTCCAGCAGGCTTGTTGGGTCTTAGTGGGAGTTATTCACATATTTATCACAGTTGGTAACAAAAATTACTGCCTCAACCATTTCCTATTTCAGCCTTCTACTGTGTCACTGGCCTGCAGCTGTCAGCCCAGCATAGTCTTACTGGATCTTTTTTAAAGCAGTTGTATTGGGAAATAAAATGTTTATGGTCACCATAAAATAAAGCTGACATATAAAGCATTTATACGTCTTTGCCCGAAGAATGAAAACGGCATTGAAGCTGTTGATTTAGAAAGCGTGTCAGACAGGAGATATGAGCCCCCCCTTCCATGTGACACCTGGCTCAGATCCCTCCCACGCTGTATAACACCCAGCCTCAGTCTTCCTGTCTCTCTGTATCCATGTGTTTATTCACAGATACATTTCCATGACCTCCCTCCAGAAGATAGTCCAGACAGACCACAATGCAGTTCAGCGTCACAGAGGCACCATAGTGGACTGCCTGAAGGACCAAGATGCTTCGGTGAAACGGTACTGTGAAGTGCATGCTGGGATACCGCAATGCAAATGCCAACCAATCAAAAGTAACACATGGAAAAACAGATGAATTGCTATTGTTTGATTCTGTTGCCCCCCCCCCCCCCCCCCCCCCCCCCCCCCCCCCCCCAGGCGGGCGCTGGAGCTCTCTCTAGCCCTGGTGTCTGCTGTCAACATCCGCTCCCTGATGAAGGAGCTGCTGCTGTTTCTGTCCAGCTGCCCTCCTGAGCTCAAAGCTCACACTGCCTCAGGGATCTTTACTGCTGCCGAGAGGTACGATATGATGTGTGTGTCTGTGTGTATGTGTGTCTGTGTGTGTGTGTGTGTGTGTGTGAGCACAGGGCAGCACAGTGTGAGCATGGGGCAGCACAGGGCAGCACAGTGTGAGCACGGGGCAGCACAGTGTGAGCATGGGGCAGCACAGGGCAGCACAGTGTGAGCACGGGGCAGCACAGTGTGAGCACGGGGCAGCACAGTGTGAGCACGGGGCAGCACAGTGTGAGCACGGGGCAGCACAGTGTGAGCATGGGGCAGCACGGGGCAGCACAGTGTGAGCACGGGGCAGCACAGTGTGAGCACGGGGCAGCACAGTGTGAGCATGGGGCAGCACAGGGCAGCACAGTGTGAGCACGGGGCAGCACAGTGTGAGCACGGGGCAGCACAGGGCAGTACAGGGCAGCACGGGGCAGCACAGGGCAGCACAGTTTGAGCACGGGGCAGCACAGTGTGAGCACGGGGCAGCACAGTGTGAGCATGGGGCAGCACGGGGCAGCACAGGGCAGTACAGGGCAGCACAGGGCAGCACAGTGTGAGCATGGGGCAGCATGGGGCAGTACAGGGCAGCACGGGGCAGCACAGGGCAGTACAGGGCAGCACAGGGCAGCACGGGGCAGTACAGGGCAGCACAGGGCAGCACGGGGCAGTACAGGGCAGCACAGGGCAGCACGGGGCAGCACCACTGAGTGTGTTTCTGTGTCTCTGCCAGGTATGCCCCCTCCCAGCGGTGGCACATTGACACCATCCTGCATGTCTTCACCACGGTAAATATACTGTACTACAATACTGCCTCTGTACCATCAGACCAGAGGCTGCCTCTACCATCAGACTAGAGGCTGCCTCTACCATCAGACTAGAGGCTGCCTCTACCATCAGACTAGAGGCTGCCTCTACCATCAGACCAGAGGCTGCCTCTACCATCAGACCAGAGGCTGCCTCTACCATCAGACTAGAGGCTGCCTCTACCATCAGACTAGAGGCTGCCTCTGTGCCCCACTGTGTCCTCGAGGGTTGAAACGAGGTCGCCTGCATACTAGCCTGTGTGTGTTGACAGCCTGCATGACCGCAGTCTCATCTCTGTCAGGCAGGGGGCGACGTCAGGGACGAGACCGTACCCAATCTGATCCAGTTGATCACCACGGCAACAGAGCTGCACTGCTACACTGTCCACAAGCTGTACCGAGCGCTCATCACCGACATCTCACAGGTACCACAGCACACAGGTGTCTCTTCATTCACTGAAGCAGCTCTTCCACACCTGTGATCTGACTGCTGTTTCTGCTGGCCCCCATCAGCAGTCCCTGGTGCAGGTGGCCTGCTGGTGCATAGGAGAGTATGGAGACCTGCTGCTGAGAGGGGAGTGTGAAGAGACAGACCCAGTTCAGGTACAACAACCAATCAACTGAGAGGACGGAACCTCCTGCAACACTACATGAATCTAAACATTGAACTAACTCTTCCCTTAGTCCTGCTCCTCAGTCTCCCTGATCCAGACCTGCACTAAGCTCAGCTCTCTGTCTTCTCATTGTTGTCAAGGTGACGGAGGATGATGTTCTGGACGCCTTGGAAACGGTGCTACAATCACACATGTCGTCCCCGGCAACCAGGGGTTTCGCTCTGACCGCAACCATGAAGCTGAGCACACGCATCACACACAACGTGGAGTAAGAAGAGTCCTTCCAGTCCTGCTCTGTACCACCAGGCTGCTGAAACAGTGTTCCTTTCCAGTGACTGCTGAAGTACCTCAGCATGTGCTCCTCTCTCTCTGTGTGTCTCTCTGTGTGTGTGTGTCTCTCTCTCTCTGCCAGTCGGATCAGGAGCATCGTCAGCATATATGGAAGCTGCATAGATGTAGAGCTCCAGCAGAGGGCAGTAGAGTACAACGCTCTGTTCAAGAAATACGATCATATGAGGTAGGTGGACCTGCTGGATGGGTTGATGGGCGTTATACGGGCGGTACCATTTGTGGGGATATTGTGGGGTGTGTACCATAACCATGACACTATTACAGTGCATCCAACACTGACACCTGTGTGTGTGTGTGTGTGTGTGTGTGTGTGTGTGTGTGTGTGTGTGTGTGTGTGTGTGTGTGTGTGTGTGTGTGTGTGTGTGTGTGTGTGTGTGTGTGTGTGTGTGTGTGTGTGTGTGTGTGTGTGTGTGTGTGTGTGTGTGTGTGTGTGTGTGTGTGTGTGTGTGTGTGTGTGTGTGTGTGTGTGTGTGTGTGTGTGTGTGTGTGTGTGTGTGTGTGTGTGTGTGTGTGTGTGTGTGTGTGTGTGTGTGTGTGTGTGTGCGCGCAGGGCAGCAGTGTTGGAGAGGATGCCAGTGATTGACAAGAACTCACCGGGTCATACCAACGGAGAGGCCACAGAGGGGGGCATGAGAGAGAGAGAGCCGGTCCAACTGAAGCAGGGGGAAGCAGTGCTGATTCAGGAACCCACCAATCAGGTAATGACTGATGCCAGACATGGCAGTACTGGAGAGGTGGGCAGGTGCCTCATGCTTCAGGGGGGTGGGGGGGGGGGAAGCACAGCCCAGTGATGAAGCTCTTTCCTCTGAAGGTGTGTGACTTGCTGGACCTGCTGGGGGGCTCGGACCCCCAGGCCCCCCCAGCCCCATCCAGCCAGGCTCCAGACCCAGGCAGCAGCAGTGCTGGAGCAGGAGGAGACCTGCTGGACCTGCTGGGAGGACTGGACCTGATGAATGACAAGATGGAGCCAGAGCCAGGTGACACACACACACACACAGTGTGGATGACAGTACAGTGTGTGTGTTCATGTGTAACAGTCTTGTATCCATGTGTGCTCCAGCTCCCAGCACCACGGTGTACGATAAGAACGGTGTGAGCCTGAAGCTGCAGTGTGACAGACAGACAGACACAGCACTGACTGTCACCATCACTGCCACCAACAACACTGACACTGACCTGTCCAGCTTCAGTCTGCAGGCAGCCGTGCCCAAGGTCAGTCTGTCCTCCACACACCAACAGCAGTCTGCAGTCCCTTTGCCTGCTAGCAGTTCCAGCTGAGCATTGTGTGTATGATCCATTGTGTGTGTGTGGTTGATTAGTGTGAGTCTGACTTGGTACTGTGTGTCTCTGTCAGAGCGTCCAGCTGCAGATGAGAGCTCCCAGTGGAGACACTCTCCCTGCAAGAGGAGCAGGACAGCTCACCCAGACTGTCCTTCTGAACAACCAGAACAAGGTGGAGGGAAGGCTAGCTGGGCTCCTGCACACAAACACACTACATGCACACACACACACACACACTACATGCACACACACACAGACACTACATGCACACGCATGCATACACACACACACACACACACACACACACTACATGCACACGCATGCACACACACACACACTACATGCACACGCATGCACACACACACACACCTACATGCACACGCATGCACACACACACCTACATGCACACACACACACACTACATGCACACACACACACCTACATGCACACACACTCTGACCCTTCTTTTGTCCCCCCAGGTCAGTTTAAAGATGAGGGTTCGGGTCTCCTACACTAGTCAAGGCTCGGTCTTTCAGGACACCGTGCAGATTGACTCGTTCCCTGGTCCAGCCTGGAACTGACAGCTGTCAAACCACTGGGACATCACAGCCTGTCAATCAATGTCACATGATCGTCCAGCGGCTCGTGGGGGAGGGGGAGGGGGGGGGTCTCTGTCAAACAATCCTTCTCCACAACTTGATGATTATCTGTCAATCCAAGTTGATGTTTTTCAAAAGATTATGAGTCTGTTCTCTGTCTGAATGGCTGACTTTCATCTCCCTGTGAAACTGTCAGTTTGGGAAGAGATGATAAGATACTGTGAGCTGTCAGAGACTCTGTACCTTCATGATCAGCTTAACCAGGTGGACTGTAGTCTGCATGCTGGACTTCTGGCTGGTTGGATAAATGGTAAACTGTGTTTTGTCAGGACTAGAAATACTGAATTTGTTCTGGGAATCGTGCAATCATATTTCTTCCCATGAAAGGGTAATGAGAGCCAATAGGTACCATCTAATATGAGGAGCCTTGTTGTGATTGGACAGATCTTGAAAGGCAGGGTCCCAGTATTTCAGACAGCTGGTCGTTACATCTGTCACATCATGACGTCTGTAAAGACAGGTACACATGTTCACAACTGATCATCAAGCCACATTCTTAGCGTTCCTAAACACTTTGCCTTATGGGCAGTTGGACCACATCAATTCAAAAGCATTTTATTGGTTGCAATGGGCCTCATGCTCATTCCAGCCTGTGAGGCGATGCTGTTAGCATCACTGAGGTGAACATTCCTCATTAAGGGTTTCTGAAAGGCAACATGACCTTGTCTGCCTTGTGTTGGTGTCCTCCTCTTCTCCCTCCTCCTACCTCTTCACCTTTCAGCTGTGTTCCTGTGCCTGAATACCTCAAGACCTGAGGTATTACAATGTCATATGTGCATTATTCAACTTTATTTGGAGGTTGTGAAGTTATTTGTGAATATTGTGCTCCTAAAACTGCTATTTTAATGACACTGGCAACTCTTATCAGTCTTGACTTGTGTTTTTCCCCTTAAAACAATATCATGATAAGCAGTAAATAAAGTTTGTTTTTGTTTCCCTCATTTGTAAATCTTTACAAATATTTACAGCGTAGTGTGTGATATTATTGGTCTATTGGGACATTAAAGGCCAAAATCACCTTTAAAGTTTGGGTATTAAAGCATAACGGGGAATTCTAACTTAAGTCTCTAACTTATTACTGAGTGAGGACAAGTTTCTGGCAATGAAATAATTTGTAATACGTTTTTTTAAATGTACATAATTAACATTTTAATTTATATGTAATAATTTACTCATCACAAAGAAAAATGAATCTTAATCTTTTATTCTGAAGCAACACAGATTTTCAGTGCTGTTCAATCTCCCTCCTCCTGCTCACTCTACTGGAACATCAATGGTTACAAAAACATACATGAACTGTAGCACAAAGTCCTTAGTTTGCTTAACATGAGAGCAAAGATGTTAATGTCACAGTTCAGTGGGAGATGTCTGCTCTGTGTTCTAACATGGTGTGATGCTGACAAACTAAGGTTGGCACGTAGCACACAGCTGCTGACTAGCAGGATGGATGTAGTCGACAGCATATTAACCCTCCTCTGAGCGCCAACACCAGATGCAACACTGAGCCTCCCTGGATCTTGTAGTCTGCTGCCGTCTTCTCATCGTTCCTGAATCACACAGCAGAACAAGGGGAGGAGGACAGAGGAGATGTGAGGACAGAGGAGTTTTGAGGACAGAGGAGATGTGAGGACAGAGGAGATGTGAGGTGAGTACAGAGGAGGACAGAGGAGGAGGACAGAGGAGATGTGAGGACAGAGGAGGAGGACAGAGGAGGAGGACAGGAGGAGGACAGAGGAGATGTGAGGACAGAGGAGGAGGACAGAGGAGGAGGACAGAGGAGATGTGAGGACAGAGGAGGTGTGAGGACAGAGGAGGAGGACAGAGGAGGAGGACAGAGGAGATGTGAGGACAGAGGAGGAGGACAGAGGAGGAGGACAGAGGAGGAGGACAGAGGAGGAGGACAGAGGAGATGTGAGGACAGAGGAGATGTGAGGACAGAGGAGGAGGACAGAGGAGATGTGAGGACAGAGGAGGAGGACAGAGGAGATGTGAGGACAGAGGAGGAGGACAGAGGAGATGTGAGGACAGAGGAGATGTGAGGACAGAGGAGGAGGACAGAGGAGGAGGACAGAGGAGGAGGACAGAGGAGGAGGACAGAGGAGGAGGACAGAGGAGGAGGACAGAGGAGGAGGACAGAGGAGGAGGACAGAGGAGGACAGAGTTCATGTGTGACTCCATGTTGACTGAAGGTCCAGTTCTCTACTCACATCTGCTTCCCACTGTAGATGAGTCTCTGCTGCTGGGGAGGAATCCCCTCCTTCTCCTCCACTCTCTCTTTAATTCTCTCCACCTTCACATGGGAGTGACATTACAAAGATGAATAACTTCAGCATCACTGGAACAGGGTAACATGTCACACTTGTTATGATTCTCAGCCGTTGCTGTCCATTCATGTTGAAACATTCACACATACAGAGATTCTGTCTGAATCTTCATACCTTATCTGTGGGCTCAATATCAATCTCTATTTCTTTACCAGTGAGAGTCTGAAACATGAGCAAACATCTTTAAATGATCTGACATGTTAGCAGAAACACAGCGAGCTGGATAAAAACTAACAACTCTTCTTACCTTAACCTTGATCAGCATCTTGACTGGAGCAGAAATTTAAATATCTTTATATTTGACTTGAAAATGTGTCGAAATAAACCGAGTTAAGGTGCAGGTTCAATAGAGATTCCAGCCAATCACAAGCCAGCTAATGTATTTCCGCTTCCTGTGTGCAGGTGTAAACCTTCCGTGTTCCGTCATTTAAAACATTGGTTCCTATACCGCTCCAAACAGAATCCTGATCAAATGTAGACGAGTTATCATTATTAATCAATATTTATCAATATTTATAACCTGTAATCGAATACATACATGTTGACATGGTTATGCATGTCGTTAAGCCGACCTTCCCTGACCCACAAACAAACACACACACACACACAAGGAAACACACACCAGCATGTTAATTGTTTGACTAATTGTCCAATTAGTTTATAAGAGTGGTTTCTTCAAGTGATCCTGTTTCTTTCAGTCATGGTGGCTTTTCTGAAGCAGGGTGTTTTCATTTTTGCTGTTATAGCAACGTTTGCTAATGCAGGTACACCACTTCATGACATTCGTGACTTTTAGAAACCTTAGTAGCTTTGTGTGATATTTCTTTCTTTCTGTCTATTTCTTTTCAGAGATCGATGTAGACTGTGGTGAAGACTATGTCATAGTTAAATGGAGGGTTCCTCCAGAAGTTGTAGCAAATGCAGCCCGTCTCCTGCTTGGTAACTGCCTTCCATCACAATTCAGTGTCATTCCTACGGGAGGAGAGGCGACATTTGTCTACAGCCTGAGTGAATGCAAGTTCAAAAGATTGGTAAGGACTCTGTAAGATCAGCAAGTGTCATGGCGATTACATGGTTGGATGTTAATGGCCCTTGTGCTGCCTTTCCACAGCAAATGGCAAATCGTGTCATTTATACAAACCAGTTGACCTACAGGCCTTTTGGAAAGCCTGAGCCTGCTGTAGTCACATACCCAATTCAGTGTGTTTATAATAGGTAAGAAGTGGCAGTGAGAGAGTCTGAACACGTATTGTGAATGCCATTATTTACCAACTCTTTAACAGTCAGAATAAAACATGTTTTAACCCATCATCATAATCTGAACAGATCAGAAGAGTTGGTCTCTGTTTTCTTGCATCCTGCCTATGGAAGTGTGAAAGGTACTGGACAACTGCTCTTTCACATGGGCCTTTTGAATGGTGAGTAGAGTGACCTCTCCTCAAGGAAAACAATGGCGGAGGGAGGGAGGGAGGGAGGGAGGGAGGGAGGGAGGGAGGGAGGGAGGGAGGGAGGGAAGGGCCCTCATTTCTTCTTCCGTTCCCTCCAGAGAACCTAACAGCGATGGCTCAGTCTAACATCATCCGCCGTGGTTCCTTCATCCCCCTGTGGGCAGCAGTGCAGCAGGATGACCATCAGCCCCTGCTGCTGCTCATGGATGAGTGTGTGGCTTCTCTAACAGCAGAGCTGCACTCAGAGACCCAGGTGTTCCCCCTCATCATTAACCATGGGTATGGATCAGGGAACAGCAGGGAACATGGCCTGGGCATTGAAACCTGATTAACTACACCTGAGTTCATCAATAAAGGAAAGGGATTTTTCAGTTGTCTTGTAGATGGCAAAGAAGAACAAACAAGGTTCCTTCCTCGATATCATTCTTCAGCTCTCATTCTCTATCTGAATTCATTCAAATTCGACATCGGACAAGAAGTGAGTGTATTTTCCATCATCTGTTTTTGTACATTATTTCTTGGAAACTGATGCTTTAAAATGTTCCTACCACAGGTTTATATTCACTGTAGGCTTGTTGCATGGGATCCAGAGGAGTTTACTGAAAGCAAGAAGACTTGTCATTACATAAAGGAGAGCAAACAGTAAGTAGAAACAGTCTATTTAATGTATTGGTCCAACTGATTGTACTAGTATGGAAACAATGTAACCTGCTTCACAGATGGGAGCTCCTCGATGATGTGCAGCAAAGTTCTCTTTGCAATTGTTGTGACTTTACCTGTAGTTCTCGGATGAAAAGAGGTGTCCAATCAGGTACTTGATAAAAAGAAAATGACTATTTAAAATCATGAATCCCCCCCCCCAACACTAATCAATGATTTCTTTAGAATCTCAAGGTCTGGTAAAAAAATCTGTGATTGGGCCACTCATCATTGTGGAGAAATGAAGCCTAAAATCCCAACCCATCGATGGGTCATACATTCGCCTGACTGAACTGAATAACTAGGCAACAAACTTGTATACATCTGGAAATGTGTCCTTATACACCAGGATTGGCTGCTGGTCTTTTTCAATCAGCATGTAACAGTTTTGCAATAAAAGTTTGACTGAATTTGTGAATGTGGGTTTTCATTCTTATGAACACTTTCTGATCATGTGTCCATAGTTCTGCTGAAAATAACATCCTTCTCTGTGACAATATACAGTCCAAATTGCCAACCTGAATATTTAATGCCAGTTTTGTAATGTAAACCTATGCCTGATGTGTTAAGTGTGCAAATGCAACAGTAATTTTCCCTGGAGATTCTGATGTCAAAATAAAGTTTACTGATTTATTCAGGCATTTAACAATTTTACAAGTATAAAACAACCATAAATGGTCACACCAACATGTGTTGATATAATTCCAAAAGTTCTTCTATTTATTTCAAAATGAAGCTTTCATTATGTGTTAGGAAAGACAAAGAGTACTTATCCTTTGGACATGTGCAATTGTAACTTCCACTTCAGATAAATGGAAGTCACTGATGATAAGGTTACTAATTAATGTAATTGATATGGTTTCATAAATTATTCTCATTTGTGAGTCAAGTTAATTATCTTGTTTTCAAATTGGTCATCAATTATGTGCAGCTGATGTGTATTGTCATGACATGTGCAGTAATGTGACAGGTGTCACATATTTGCTTAATTCTTAGTTGCCTAGTCAAAATTGGTCAACCGTCAACTGGTATCACTGAATGTTAGTGTTTGGCAGTCATGAGGGTCCTTGTTACTGTCGTGCTTTTACTGGTTCTTGCTGTTGCTGTGAATGCAGGTAATCCAGTCTGCAGTATCCAGTATTCATGGAGAGTTCAGCCACTCTTTAAACAGTCTGTTATCTGACTACCTTGACTGTGTTCCAGGTGTGGAAGTGGACTGTGGACAAGGTGAAGTTTCAGTAAGATGGTCTGAGACCAGATCCCAGGTTCAACCTTCCCTGCTCCTCCTGGGAAGCTGCTCACCCACTAGTGTTTACGATGGGGAGGCTGTGTTTGATGTCAGTCTTGACGACTGCAACTTCAGGAGAATGGTAGGCGTAGGTCGACTTTGCCTTCTGATAATGAGTTTAGCAAAATGTTAATGACATTTCTGTACATTTCTTTCAAGGTAACTGGAGACCAGCTGATGTTTATGACTGATTTGACTTATAGCTATGAACCAGCCTTCTCTAAACCTGTGGTCTGTGTTTATGAAAGGTGGGAGATATTAATGATTTAATGTCCAGTACTGACTGATATGGGTTCTTGACCAATATTTTTGTTGTATTCAGGCCCAGTGACTGGCTTCCTCCAAAATATACTCCAATATTTAACACCTATGGCTATTCAAATATGGTTTTTAAAATGGGACTAATGAATGGTGTGTATAACCTCCTTTTCCAGTCATATACATATATACTTAGACTAGAACACTCCTGGATTTCTCTTTTTAATCTGTGTTTTTGTAGCTAACTTCACAGGTCCAGCTCTGTCCAGTGCTTACCCCCTAGGGTCACTTATCCCCATCATGGCTGCTGTTGACCAGAGCTCCCATCAGCCCTTGCTGCTGCTAATGGAGGAGTGTTATGCTTCCACAACTCCCCAGCTGGAGCCAGATGGTCTAGTTTACCCCATCATTGTTAACAAGGGGTATGTTGTGTGGAGTACTGATGGTCCAGGAATATAGCTTTGTTATTTCTTAACTGTTATTTTATTGTGTTTAGATGTCTTGTGGACAGTAAAACTACAAATTCAAGGTTTAATTCGAGGAAGAGGACTTCTGAACTTCATCTTTTGCTTCAGACCTTCAAATTTGCCATCGGAGAGGAAGTGAGTATCACAAAGTATTTCTGTAGACTCCAGTGGGATGAAATGTTAATTTACTTTTTATATTGTCTTTTTCTAAGGTTTATATCCACTGTAAGCTGCTGGCCACAGACCCTGACAGACTTGACAGCACCAAAAAGAATTGCCATTTTGTGAAGGGGCACGGGTAATGTTAATGTCTAGTAGGTATGGTAGGTCTTAACACATGCTCATATTTGATTCTGCCCTCCTGGTATCTCACAGCTGGGAGCTCGTCGATGATCCCTCTTGGAATAACTTGTGTGGTTGTTGTGACTCGCACTGTGGGGCCAGAAAGAAAAGAGGTCTAGAATCAGGTACAACAGTCATTTGTAAACTCTTACAATTTCTCAGACCATTTTAAATTGTGTAGTATTGAAATATTGTCACCTCCTACAGGACTTGGGGTAATGCAAACAACTGTCCTTGGTCCACTAACCATTACTGGGTAAACCCCTTAAGCATTTAACCAAGGAGTGAGCTGGATCTTAAAGATCCCTGTGGTTCATCAAAGTTTCAGTGATCAAACCTTGTTGGCTTCAATGAACCATTCTGGAAACTTTTTTTTTCTCAATAAAATGCTTGACTTTAACAAAGTGTCTTAATCTTTGCTTGATCAACATGCAGTTTTGCTCAGCAGAAGGTAGAACTTGTTCTCTTCATTAGAGGAGCAGACAGTTTCTAGAACCTTCTTCGTCCTGAAGGTTTGTCACCAACTCAAGTCTCAACTGGAGCAACGGTTCTTCTTTCCTTTTCATGTTTTAAAAAAATGACAACGTCGTCCTATTTTAGTCAGCAGTTTGCTTGGTAATTGAACCAATTGTGAAAATAAGTGCATAAGATAAAAAATATCGGCAACACATCAGGAGGATTTCTACGGAGACATCAGTTAGCTGCTAATGAAGCTAAGATAGCCTAGCTGTTAGTTAGCAGTGTAATCGCTGATTAGCGAGTCAGGCAACAATAAACCAGGATAATACGACCTTGATGTTAATGTGCTTATCTAACAGGTTCCTTCAGACACCTAACTAGACTAGTCAACAGGGATCATAATGGACTGGTTCCACTGCAACAGCTGCTTCAGAAGACAGGGAGGACATTTCTCTGTGTCCAGCTGTGGTCACATCTCCTGTGAAAGCTGCATTAAACCCAGTATGACACTTTACTCCTAACTAGATATACAGACAGCAGTTATATGCCCAGTTATCTAATTTTGCTAACTACTAATCCTGGAACAATCCCTCTTCCTTTGGCCATTTTTCTCCCCAGATAGGTGCCCTGTTTGTGGGGCAGGTTGTAATTACCTGCCCATTTCAGACCAGGTTAGTTTTTCCCTTTCCACAAGTATCACTGCATAATCTGTGACTAAATACACTGATCTTCATAATCTATTCTTGTAATGTTCATAATCCCCTCTATATATTGTCAGATGAAGACTCAGGAACAGGTGTTTTTCAAGGACCCAGTCAAACTGATTCAGTACCGCCTGGAACACATAGCACAGGTAGACCCGGTACCTGGTTCTAATGAAAGATCCTGTTGGATTATCCAGGCAGAGATATTGATGCACTGTTCAATCCTTTACTGTCAGATCGCTCTATTTCAACGGCGGCAAAAGGAGAGTGTGATTTCACACTTTAAACACAGGTCTGCTGAGCTGGAGAAAAGACTGAAAGAGATCACAGATCAGTGTTACAGGTTATTTAGCTGTGAACATTAGTGCTCCTGTATTCTTTCTGTGTGGTTAACACCTTTAGTATCATTGTTTTGAAATGTCCTGTTTGTTCATGCAGACAAGTGTCTGAGCTGAAGAGGGAGAATGCTGAGTTGAAGAAGCCTTTGTCTCAGAGAAGGGTGAGTTCACAATCCTCCTGCATGCTCACCTGAACTAGACGCTGACATTACGTTGATGTTGTTCATCCTGTGATTTGATCTCAGGAAATCTCTTTTCTCACCTTTCCTCAGGTGTCACCTGGCAACAGATACCAAGTGAACGGGTAAAAAAACCAAATCATTCAATAAAACTGTGTTGTTTTACATTATTAAGCCATTGAGTAACTTCAGCATTTGCCTCCTAAGCACTACTCAAAGAATGTCACTGCCGATGGCTGTAACGTCCCCAGGTAACCTGTTCAGGTGAATGTATTCAAATGAGGGAATTTATAGAAGTTTACAAGTGATGTTAAAAGCACATCTTTTTCTTTTCAGTTACTCCTCGCTCTCGAAATGTCACGTAAGGAAATCCTGATTCTTAAGGACTGAACACTACAGATCATGAGTTCACAGAGGCATTAAAATATGGGAGAAACACATCCAATAATTCGATTCTGATTGAGGTGTTTGAATATCTAGACCTCAAGTTACCTGGGTACATGATCCAATAGGCCAGCTATGGTGATGTTACCTGGGTACATGATCCAATAGGCCAGCTATGGTGATGTTACCTGGGTACATGATCCAATAGGCCAGCTATGGTGATGTTACCTGGGTACATGATCCAATAGGCCAGCTATGGTGATGTTACCTGGGTACATGATCCAATAGGCCAGCTATGGTGATATCATTTACTTTTCAACATGAACTTGTGAGAGTGTATTTTGTCATAGAGGAAGTGTGTGTTCAGTCACCCAGGGTTATCTGAGCTTCAAGAGAGGAACCGAGACAGAAACCCTAGACTCACCCTCACAGTGAGTGTTTTATATCGGATGTTGAGCTTTTTTTAATCAAAAAGAACAAGTTTCGATGTTCTTTAACGTGTGTGTTTTTACAGACACCACCAGGTTCAGCTACTTCAGTCTTAAGCCTCAGCTCTTTTCATGAGCGTGGATTTGGTGAGTTAAGGTTCTCCACCCACACCGAACACTTCATTTTCTTATTTTGGAATTCCTAAATTGAGTTATCTTTTTAACTTGTATACAGCTACACCCAACTTAGTCGGCACTCCAACCCGGTGAGAGATTTGAACATAAAATGTTTTGGTTAGTGCAATAGGGGGCTTTTCTCCAGTGCCTTATGAGTTTCTTGTGTATTCTCAGGCCAGAGCATCACACACCTAATATGTTCCAGTTCCTGGCAGGTGCCATACTGCAGTCCCCAAGGCCTTCCAGAGGGGGGCAGTATTCAGGTGCCAAATATTTGTTTTAAATTCAAAATGTTAAACCATATCAGTTATTTCATATATCACACAGTTCTGAATGTGTGCTCTTATATTGGTGGATATCTGATCAGTTTTAAATGCTAAAATGTGAAGTTTAAGTGATTGTTTGTTTCGTTTTCAGCATCTTAATTGAATCAGGAACAGTGAGAAAGGGGAACCTTAAAAGCTGCCTCAGCTTTAGTGGCCTTTGCTTACTTGGTATAAACAAAGCATTTACTCATTTGAATATCTAACACTAGTTAAAGTGGTTAAAATGTAGTTTAAATATTTATTTCCTGCTTAGAGTATCTTTTTTAGGAGATTTTGTTTTACGTTGTCACAGGAAAAGGATTTCTTGCATTCAGGCGTCCGATCTAAATGGACAGTAGTGCAGTAATGTTATGTGTTATATCTGCCTGTGATGTTCACTTTATTACATGAATTAATTCACTTGTGTTGTGTTTCTGTGCTTCTCCCACTGTTCTGTGATTAACAGTTAGTCTTCTCATAAGGACACAAAACTTTGACAAAATGAGATTCATGTCGCCTGGAAGTTTTATTTTGTATGTACATCTTTTAAACTGTTCAGTGACACAGTTGTGCAAATGTAACATAACCTTATGAAAAGTATTAGATGACCCTTTAATTTACATATGAAAACACAAGCATAACTAGTCTATACTCTCCTATAACTTGAGACTAGAGGAAGACAGTTTCTTTCCTACAACCTTTCTACATAGCATACTTGTATTAACATTTCATAGCTAATAACATTAAACACCAATGGAAAAATGTTTGGATTAAATACATGTACGGCTATACCTGAATGTGACAGTTGTGTTGTGTGTATGACTGGAGATGCAAAAACGTGGATTATTGCTTTGGATTATGTTGAACTAACCCAATTCATTACCTGGTTCTCTTGCTGTCTCTGTTAAATTAATTGGTTACACAGCCCACACAAATTAAACCTGCCCACATATTTTGTTTAAATGAATATGGGCATGTTGTTCTTAAATATAGCCTTGTGTACAACCACAGCTATGGACAGAAAGAAATGTATTCTGGATCAGGTCAACGAGTGCAGTTCAACATATACAAATACAGGTTGGTTGTGATCTTGCATGATTCATTTAGCCCAAACTGTTCTTCCACCACTAACATCTCGAGGTCAGTTCAAACTCACCATAATTGCTAAGTCTACAGGCACAACATCTGAAGTGGCAAACACTCAAAAACACTTAACATCATTCATTGGTTTCAGTCATCACATAAGCAAAACAGCATGGCATTTTACTATAAATTGAGACATTAAGTGATTCAAGATTTTTACCTAAAAAATAGTGTTTAATGAGTTATAGCAAATAAAACATGGTCTCCAACTTTCAAGTGCAACATGTTCATTTTAAAGGATTTTGAGTGAATGTCCAGTGTCTGAAAATGTTGTTATTGTGTCTAAAGGAATGAACAGAGTAATCAGTCAATATCCTAATATGTTATATTACAGTTGGCCCAGCTCATTTTCATACCCAGCTACATTTAAGTACCTATGGTTCAACCAGTATACTTTGTCCTTATCAAAATACAATCCTACAATACTGCACTAAAATAATATTTAATGATGGTAACGTAAGTAAACTCAGAGTAGACTACAATAATCGATAAACCAGTGTACTAGATACTGCCTCACTGACAGTAGTATCACAGACAGCACAAGCAGGATTTCAAGTCCAAATATAGAATAACACAAGAGTGCAGATCTCAGTCAACACAACCAACCCAAACTCTGTCCTTGGCCTGAGAAGACTAGGGTCTTTTAAAAAAAGTCACACAAACTCAGATTAAAGCAATACGATCCTTCATTAATGCTTGGCGTCTAAAATGTGGCAAATCAAAATATCCCACCATTTCCAAATCAGGCTTTTGCATTTCTTTAGCCTGTTTTTAATCAGTGACATTGGATTTCGGTTCAGTTACACCTGCTTCCTGTGACGCAAACCAGTCTCGTACCTGCTGGTAGCTCATTCTTGACTTTTTGCACAGAGAGTCCAGATCTTTCTCTTGAAGCCCCCCAGTCAAGCGATGGTACACCTCCAGTGGACTGATGTCAGGTGAGTCAGCAGCAGATGTCGGTGACGCCACGGCACTAACTTGAGACTTTCGTTTACGACCCCCTCCGCCACGAGGAGTCCCACTCAAACCATTGCTGTTGGAAACACTGCTGCCATTTTGTTGCATGGCTAGCTCAGCCAGGAACTGCTCCCGAACACCCTGAACCCAGCGAAGTTGACCATTTTTAACAGCGTAACGAGTGTCTCCAAACCACTGGATGACATCTGCTCGGGGCAAACCTGTTAGCTCCACTAGCTGGGTGTAGTCTTCACTCTTTGGCCACTGGCAGGTAAGGAAGTGCTGCTTCAGTATGTCCAGCTGCTCCTTGGTTTTGCGTGGTCGTCCTGCTGGCGTTAGAGCAGGAGAGACGGATAAAGGAGGACTGGAGAGAGGCTGGGCTGCATGGGAGGAATTACCTTTGGCAGCAGAACAAGATGACTTCTGTGAGTCATTAGGTGGATGTCTGTTACAGGAAGCAGCAGCAGCAGTTGGTGGTGGAGTGGTAGCAGAGAGAGAAGGGGAGGAAGATGGAGAGGGAATCGTACCCTCCAATGGCGGCTGTGGAACTTCTTCCTCTTTGCTGGCCTTGACCAGTGGAAGAGGCTTTTCATCTTCACTTTCTAGCTCTGCTTCTTGAAATGTGTCTTTCTGGACAGAGGCCTCCTCCTGGACCTCATCTCTCTCCACCTCCACTCCCGCTACTCTCTCCCCAAATGCTTCAATGCTGTTCGACAGGAAAGTCTGGAAGAAGTGAGAGTCTTTGATTCCGTTGCTACGTCCTCCTCTTCCCAAAGCCTTACTTTTGTCTTCCACACCATTTGGTTCAGTACGGACCTTGTTAGCAATCAGTGGAAGAGGTTGAAGCTGATGAGCTTCTTTCTTTGCTCCAGTAACAACAGGATGTGGATAACCCTGGGATACTCCAACCAATCCCCGTCCATTTCTAAGCTGATAACGACTGTCGCTAAACCATTTGCGGATGTCATTGCGGCTTAAACCCGTCTCGTCCTGCAGACGCCTCAGTTCTGTTTCCGCTGGCCAGTTTTCCACCAGGAAGCTGCTGCGGAGGACTGCAAGCTGAGCTTTGGACTTCTTATAGCGTCCGTGTCGTCTCTGTTGCGTGGACACATCTGACATGTCCACTGAGGTGTGCACTGAGGTGTCCACTGCAGTGCTGCCCGGCATGTCCGCTGGGGGACGGTAGTAATACGAATCCTCGGGAGGCGGGAGGGAGGATCTAAAACATGGGATGGTTTTGGCTGGTTTGCAAGGTTCAGGTGTCTCATATTTGGGTTTCTTCTGGGGGACATGAGGGGACAAGACAATACACTCTATTTGATCATCATCCTCTGCCTCTTTTGGAGACTCTTCCAGTCCTTTTCTCTTCATCTTGATCTCCTCCTTCGTCTCGGCACAGTCCCCCGCCAGCTCCGGTCCAGCCAACTTACGTCGAGTTTCCTCAATTTCCTCCGATGCCCAGCTGATCCCGTATTTGATTCTCTGCACCATAAACCACACCTTGACCTTATCCAGTGGCAGCGTGCAGAGCCGAGCCAAGGCATTCACCTCACGAGTTGTTGGATAGGGGAACACATTAAAGGCCTGGACCAGCTCTGGGATAGAGTCTAGTTCTCGTGTTTGGTCCGACTGCGTCCACACCAATTTCAGCCCCTCTGACACCAAAGGCAGGCAAACGACTGAATTGTGGTTGGTGCTGAAAGTCACCGCACCTCTTCCCCCATTAGAGTTGCTGTCTGCTGCACAGGATAGTCGTGTTTTTCCATTTGGGCTCAGTTGATGGGATCCTTTTGAGGGGCGGGGCAGAGCATGTTTCTCAACACCTTCCGCCCGCTTAACGTCACTCTTCAAAGGTTCTCTCATGTCCACCACCAGTCCTGTTTTTCTCTTAAGGTCACTGTATGTTGCCATCAGTGATGTCACTGTCTGTTTCTTCCGTCTATTGGAAACAAAAAAAACATAATCTTGAATTAAACAATATTATCCGGCACTCAAGGTCACAGATATTTTTTATGTTGGAGCTCAATCATCAACAAATGGTGACACGTCAGTTATTCACACGTTGGTTGAATGTCTTGTTAAGGACTTTTCTTTAGCCGAAGTCAATTATGCAACAGCTGTTTCCCCTCCCCCCTCTACTTCACACTCCAGTTCAAAATCTCATCACAAAACTGGTTGTATACTCTGTCCAGATTGAGTTCCCCTCCCCCCTGAAACCAAAGTGTGGTGACTGACTTTTGTTTTGTGAGGGTGGGGGAGTGGTTCTAGGGGTGCAGGGGCCTTGGGGAATGGGGGGCTGTGAGGAATCCATCACAGTCTCGTCTCTTACCCCTTTCCAGATTTGGCTTTGTTCAGTCAAGTTCTCAGTCTTCAAAGGATGAAGTATATCCTCTGTACAGAGACAAATTGATTAAACATCTAGGTAGAGAGTTTGAGCAAAAGTTGTGTTAGGAAACTTTGAACATTTTACAAAACAAAACAAAAAAACATTATAGTAATCCCCAAAACAAATGGTTGACACACAACACAAGAAAGTCACTTTTCAAATTAAAGTTGTTTTGAAGGAAGTTGAAAATGTAATTATATTGCTGTAAACTTTGTTTTGACTGCAACAGGTGTAGCAACTATTGGAGAAATCTAGAAATATCCTTTGCCACAGAGGAACCCATCCAAGTTTCATACTGTAGTTCTGGTTTTGAGTTCTAATCCTTAGAGACCACGGAACACTGACGAATGAACATTTGGTCAATTGTCAACACCTGATCCAATTTACTAACCATGGGACTTAACGTTTGGGATATTTGAGAGACTGTTGGCCAGTATATGTTAAGTTAAACAATATACAGCTTAGTATTTAAAAAGCCATTAAGAGCTGATCAAACACTTGACGAATAGGCCATCCGTTGCCAAGATTTAGGCGTTTCGCCAAACAACTCCTCTTAAAGGTAATTAAACTACAAAAACACATTAAATCCACTGGCACTCAATCAACTGTTATTTGAGATTCCATGTTAGTGGAAGTCCACAGTAAACTAGATTATTGATTTTCGGTTCCCACGACAATCCTCCTCTAGGTCTTGATCCTTTGTGGCGCAGCAGCCCAGGCTGGACACGCTTCAGTGAAATATCAGAATAAACTTACCAGATCACAGGCTGTCCCCCAGTCTGCTTTTAGGATGTTGTACTCATATTACATGTAACTCCAACTGCTCTTTCCAAAACAGCTTAATGACTAAAGTTAGTGAGCCACGGTGAAACACGGTAACAATAAGGTTTATCTAATACCGTCTGACCCGCTTTATGGAGCCTCCAAAGGATAATCGTCTCGGATACAATGATGCGAAACAACTAGAAAACTTTGTTTATATCTTATTCCTTCAGATTACATACGTAGGCTTATTATATCTCTAGAACCTGCTAAAACGCTTCTCGTTAAATAATTAATATCCCGGGGCTGAACTTGATTTATTCAGTAGCCCTTCTGTTGTGTCCGTTGTTGCTTTTGTTCGGAGTATTTCCAAGTGTTTCCCCTGTCCGGCCAGATCGAGGCTCCATGGAGCAGCAGGAACCTCCCAGCAACCTCCCAGAAACCTCCCAGAAACCTCCCAGGAACCCCGTCTGGGTGACGCCGGAGAGGGTGTTCCATCCTCTGGAAAGCAGGGCACTGATTGGATGAAGGATGCGCCTGTACCAAAAAAAGACTGGTCAACAAGCAAGCACCCTCATTGCGTACTTATGGGAAGGAGGTGTCACCATTTTGGAGAGGATTTTTTTTTCTTTCATTATTTGACCCTTTTACACTTGACAGTTTATTCACTGTTTTAAATCCACTATCTTGAGACTTAAAATTCCCACCTGGGGACCAAGAGACTGTTATCTAACCTCTTAAGAACATCTAATAATTATTAATAATGATCATAATGATTTGTATCTTAAGATGTGTAACTTTCTAATGGTTAAATGTCATTGATGCTACTTAATCACAGACTAATATTGATCCTCACCAACCTATCTTGAGTTCATTGATTTTGAGTTAAATCCCAAGAGAACCATGTTGAACCAGACAGTTGAGTGTGCGTGCAAGGCGCACACTATATGTTATTCCCAGCGTTTCATATTATTATTCTTACGGCAATTTTTTGGCTCGCTACTCCTCCCAGAGTTTTTGGCGCACATACTCAAAAGCATAGACATTAGAATATATATGTTTATGCACAAAAGTGGTATCAAAACGTGAATGGGGCATATATCAGGCTTCCACAGAGCTTGATAACAACCCATTCATTAGAATCAGGTGTGCTGGAGCAGAGAAACATCTAAAACCTTCAGGACAGCGTCCCTTGAGGACCAGGATTGGAGACCTATGGTTTTGACGATTATATCTATTTAGGCATGTTGTTTACATCATGAATGGGTTGCTAGAATTTTTTTCACAACTAATGTATTTGAACTCTTCTTAAAAGTACGATTTTGTAGGTGCAGTTGTATAGGCAATAGTACAGCCATACGATCTGTGAAATAAATAAAACAATAGTGGCTTTTAGAAATGTTACGGTGGTTGAAGGCGCGTCACTTGCTGATTTCCATGTTATTCAATAATCTGTTCCAGGAGTGAGTTCACGGTTAAATCTTCACCAGTAGACCTCCTCTTCATCGCTGCTTCATCACACAGGACTGTGGCTCTGAGATAGCGGAGCTTTACTGAGAGGATTCTCCAAACACAGACTGTGAACTGTCGACGTAAGAATCGGTGATTATCTTTTTACACGCTGTTTTCTAAAGCTGTTTATGTGTTTTTCATGGGTAGATTAATAGTGGCATCATTGCCAATAAGATATTTTATTGCACTTTGCTCTAAACTCAATTTACTCGGGTTTAATCGTCTGATTAAAACGTTTGAAGGATCTATAAGAAGTAGATTTGTACGAAACATAAGTGATTAATACTTAACACAGTTGGGCATGTTGACTTTCAGCCTGCTGCTGACTTTCTGGACATGACGCAAAGTCCAAAACTGAAGATAACAAAGTAAATCATGTAATAATGGGACTTCACTGTAGTCTGTACTTACTCTGCCCCAGCAGTAGATGGCGCTGTCTGGCCGGGTATGTTTGGTAACGGGGGCCTCCAGGGGGATTGGCAGGGGCATCGCCCTGCAGCTGTCTGAGGCAGGGGCCACAGTCTACATTACTGGGCGCCAAGAGACCACTTTGAAAGAAACTGCGGCTCAGGTGAGAAAATGGTATAAGTAGTTTAATTGTCAGTTGCCTCCAGGGGTGAATAGTTTTCCAGCACAAATCCTCATATCATGTTGCAACAGTGTTCTCAGTTTGATAGTTTGGCACCATGAAATAAGACAATTTCTAATACTTCTTCTGTTTTCTAACTTTTGTTTGTTTGAATCATGTTTCGTTTCTTGTCCTTTTATTGACAGGTAAAAGAGAGGGGTGGGAATTGTGTGCCTGTGATTTGTGATTCCTCAAAGGAAGAAGAAATCAAAGACCTTTTTGAACAAATCACATGTGAACAAAATGGAAGGCTGGACATTCTTGTCAACAATGCTTATGCTGGAGTCAATGTGAGTAACACAGCTCAGGGAAGATTTCTGTCATCTTTTCATTAACACTTGCTTGAGATGCCTACAACTTTTATGGCTCCATAGAAAAATATGACTAATTATCAGTCATAACATTCAATTCCAGGCTATTTTTGAAAACATGGGAAAGAAGTTTTGGGAAACGGATCCTTCCATGTGGGATATCATAAACAACACAGGCCTTAGGTAGGTCACATGACTGATTCTACCTAAACATGCTCTCCTCACAATTACAGTCATTTCACCAACACATAACTAAATACCAGTAGTAACTTATACTGATAGTAATATAGTAATAAGTGTTACTACAGCAACCTGATAAGCATACTCTCACATTCTGTTTCATAACAGCAGGACATGACTGCATTTTGTGTTTCATCAGGGGCCACTATATCTGCTCAGTGTATGCATCACGGATGATGGTCGCTCAGGGAAGTGGCTTGATTGTAGTCATCTCTTCTATGGGAGGGTTAAGATACCTCTTCAACGTGCCGTATGGTGTCGGCAAGGCGGCCGTAAGTCCTCAAGAGAACATGACCTAAACTGTTGGTTCTGCATGCAAGTTCAGACATTTCCTCAGTGTAATTCCCCCCTTGGCTCCAGTGTGACAGGTTGGCCGCAGACACAGCTGTGGAGCTGAAGAGCAGAGGTGTTGTCTCTGTCAGCTTGTGGCCAGGGGCAGTGCAGACTGAGCTGGTGTCACAACTGGTCATTGAGAAAGGTGCACCAGTTGGGGTTGATCCTAAGGTAGATACGTTTACATCAACTATTGTATTAGAACCAAAATATGTAACTTGTCTTTACAAATTATCCAGTCTGGTAGCTCAATGCTATGGGTGAAGCTGTTTGTGCTTTCACAAATGTAACTAAAGAAGTGAACAGTCTACTATCTATTCAATGCTTGTTTGTAAAACACCTTTCCAGTTTAAAGATGTGTTTGCCAGTGGAGAGACCACAGAGCTTAGTGGGAGGTGTATTGTGGAGCTGGCCAAAGGTACAATTTGTTACTTTCTTTAGAAATTCATGCAGGTACCTAATGACACAAAAGACAAATGTATGA
Source organism: Neosalanx taihuensis (assembly GCA_030340665.1). Lineage (NCBI taxonomy): Eukaryota > Metazoa > Chordata > Actinopteri > Osmeriformes > Salangidae > Neosalanx > Neosalanx taihuensis. The sequence continues at coordinate 15,179,036 of CM059300.1, read as the reverse complement.
ATGGTATTTGTTGTGTTGTGTTGAAGATAAGAACTTAATGTCACTAACTGGAAAAGTGTTGATGACCGGTGATCTTGCGAGACGCTATGGAATAACAGACGTTGATGGTGAGATTCACGTTTTAACATCGTTGATTCACTTTTTTAGTCGCCTTCATTCACTGTGTTAAACTATATCCTTGTTTGTTTTCAGGCCGCAGTGTAACAGATTACACCTCCTTCAGATTCCTCCTGAGTCAGGCTCCATATCTGTCCTGGCTCTCTCCTGCTGTGCCTTCCTTCCTGAGGATCCCCCGCTTCGTTCTAAATCTCGCCAGCGGACGCTTCTAAACTCCACCAACGCTCCATGTCATAGCCACAGTGTGCTTCCCTCGAAACACATACAACTGTACTAATCTATACATTTATATCTGACTATTGGGTGATGCATATGTTTCATATTCTGATGTGTCAGTACAATGAAGATCTTTTGAAAAGAGGTTTCTGTCGAAGAAATAGATTTAACTCTGAGAACTAATGCTAGACTGTGAAGTCCATGTAAACACTAAAGCTATTATTCTTACTTTTATAACCTTGACATTATATCACATGGTTACATTGTTGGATTTTCTTGGGAGTATGGTATGTATTAATAATAAACAGAAACTTTGTTTCTTAGGGTGTTTTAACCAAAATACCAACTTGACCCGTGCAGGAATAAGGCTTTTCCAGTTCAAAATATGGACAGCTTAAATACATCTCTGTAACTATACTGTATGTAATTCAAACATGTACTCACTACTGAGTCAAACCACTCAGCATCAATCATGTTCTGTTTAAACCCAACATACTTTGACCTATGACACAACTGTATGTAATCGCTGCTCTAATTCTGTGGACGTTCAAGACAACAAGAAAGAACATAATGAGACGACCTACATTTGATTTTCTTTTTTATTCTTTATACAAAACTGTTCAAAATCGTTATGAAAGTTTACTTTTATAAGTGTGTGTATAGACTGTTTCCAGATGAATCCCAACTGATACACAAGGCTGAGATTTGATAGTCCAAACCAATTCAGTCAGTTTAATACGCTCATTATCTTTCTTTATACACTGAGCTCATTAACTTTAGCACAATTTCATCACTCAAACATCACTTGTTTCAGTTTCACGTTAGATCTACTAAATCTGCATCCTTTCACAACAGCATCTCTCATCGTTCTGTCATTCCTTGCCCGCTGTCCCAGCTACACCTCTGTAGAAATGAGCCACAAACATGGGGTCTCTCTCTTCCAGGATGTGCAGGAAGGCGTTTCTCTCCTCCTCGCTCCAGGACTCAAACCACTGGGTCCACAGGCGCAGCTGGCACTCAAAGATATTTGGTGGTCTGTCCATAACCTTGAAACAATACAGAGAGGAAATTCAAGAATAGAGATTTATGTTTTTGGGGATGTTCTCAAAAACAGCTTTTAAACATGCAAATACAGGACATGATTTTAAAAATCAATTTTAAAGAGTTTACCTGTAGAGTGCTCAGTGAATCCAGCAGTGTGCACACTTTCCCTGGTACTGCTTTCCCCAAAAGGTCATGCAGGAAGCGTTCCCTCTGGTCAGCGCCCCAACCTAGGAACCAGCTCAGCACACATCTCTGCTCCTGGAGAGTCACATATGACAGTGGGATGGGCTCCCTGCTGGCCCCTGAGTTCAGGGAGCAACATGATAACGTCTCCAGGCTGGGGGGGACTGAGCCTTGAGGAGGCAACGGGAAGTCTCTCATACTAGGAGAAGACATGGTGTCTGCAGTGGAGGGCATCAGGTTAGAGGGCATCAGGTCAGGGGGCATCAGTTCAGAGGGCATCAGGTCAGGGGGCATCAGGTTAGAGGGCTGCTGGCTCGAGCCTTGACTGACGTAATAGAACCAGGACATCTTTAGAAAAAAACAGAACAAGATTATAAACATTCTGCATGGTGCTGAAACAAAGACATGTTGAACTTTAAGGAGTACATACAGACTACATACAGGGTAAAATGTTAAGTAGTCTAGTGTCAGTCTACATCTAAATGACTAGTTAATGATGGCACCCATTATGTCTTATTTTTAAATAGCCAAAGACTCTCTAGACCCCCTTGTTAGTCTATAATCCACTCTGCTGTACCTGGTAGAGCTAGTTAGCTGATTCAGAACAGACACTGCTGGTTTAGGATAGCTAGTCTACCTTACTAGATCATTACAGTAACAATTGTTTTCTCACCGCATTATTTTATGCCTTTCGCCTTGTTTTACACATCATGTAGAGCAGAGTTACAGAGAAACATCCAGCAGATAGAGCAGCTAACTAAGCTAGCTGATGTTAGCTAGTTAATGATGACAACAGACCTTAGAACATCAAAGTTGCGCAAAGTGCGCAATTACATGACAGTAATATGGGATGAACATTTTGTAAAATCAACTAAATACAGTAACAAAGCGGTGAAGTTAACCATGATCAGATTGATGGCCGTGTGATAGAACTTTCTCAGAACTGTATTAAAACCAAAGCAAAACGTGTTTTTATTTATTTAAATTCACATTTTGATCAAATAAATTCACACTGACGGAAGTCCTGGATGCGCGTGACGTAGCGAAAAGAGGCGGGACTCTGGAGAGAGCGAGCTCGAGGAAGGCAAAATGGCGGACCTGGAAGACGTGACGCTGGACGGGAGGCCGCTCCATTCTTTAAGGGTAGCTGATTTAAAAGCTGCTCTAGAGGAGAGAGGTCTTCCTAAAAGTGGACAGAAAAATGCTCTTATCAAGAGACTCAAAGGGGTAAGTTTGTATTTGGGTTTCACATCATAATACCAGCAGCTCCCAGACCTCTGTGGTTGGCTGGCTAAGCTAACAGGCTGGTGCTCGTCTGAAGGCCAGAATACATCAGTTAGAATCAGTGAATCTGGGAACTGGGAACATGTTAATATTAATACTTATACACTTTAGGATGAGCTACTGATAGAGGCCAGTCTGTCTGGAAGTGACTAGTTGTGATGTGTTTATATTGGTAAAGGCGGATAGTTGGAAGTGGCTTGCAGATAGTAGCGGTGTGTTCCGAGATCAGGTCCGCTTTGTTGCTGTGGAGGGGGGAGGATACTGGACGATGTGCTGTTACTGGATCTGCTGTTACTGGATGATCTGTTACTAGATGATCTGTTACTGGATGATCTGCTGTTACTGGATGATCTGCTGTTACTGGATGATCTGTTACTGGATGATGTGCTGTTACTGGATGATCTGCTGTTACTGGATGACCTGTTACTGGATGATCTGTTATTGGATGATCTGTTACTGGATGATCTGCTGTTACTGGGTGATCTGCTGTTACTGGATGATCTGTTACTGGATGATGTGCTGTTACTGGATCTGCTGTTACTGGATGATCTGTTACTGGATGATGTGCTGTTACTGGGTGATCTGTTACTGGATGACCTGTTACTGGATGATCTGTTATTGGATGATCTGTTACTGGATGATCTGCTGTTACTGGATGATCTGCTGTTACTGGATGATCTGTTACTGGATGATGTGCTGTTACTGGATCTGCTGTTACTGGATGATCTGTTACTGGATGATGTGCTGTTACTGGGTGATCTGTTACTGGATGATCTGCTGTTACTGGATGATCTGCTGTTACTGGAGGATCTGCTGTTACTGGAGGATCTGTTACTGGATGATCTGTTACTGGATGATCTGTTACTGGATGATCTGTTACTGGATGATCTGTTACTGGATGATCTGCTGTTACTGGATGATCTGTTACTGGATGATCTGTTACTGGATGATGATCTGTTATTGCTGGATGATCTGTTATTACTGGATGATCTGCTGTTACTGGATGATCTGCTGTTACTGGATGATCTGCTGTTACTGGAGGATCTGTTACTGGATGATCCGTTACTGGATGATGTGCTGTTATTGGATGATCTGTTGCTGGATGATCTGTTACTGGAGGATCTGCTGTTACTGGATGATGTGCTGTTACTGGATGATGATCTGTTACTGGATGATGATCTGTTACTGGAGGATGTGCTGTTACTGGATGATCTGCTGTTACTGGGTGATGGTCTGTTACTGGATAATGTGCTGTTACTGGATGCTCTTCTGTTACTGGATGACGATCTGTTACTGGATGATGTGCTGTTACTGGATGATCTGTTACTGGATGATGATCTGTTACTGGATGATGTGCTGTTACTGGATGATCTGTTACTGGATGATCTGTTACTGGATGCTCTTCTGTTACTGCATGATGTGCAGTCACTGGATGATGATCTGTTACTGGATAATCTGCTGTTCTGGATGATCTGTTACTGGATGATCTGCTGTTACTGGATGATCTGTTACTGTATGATATTCTGTTACTGGATGATGTGCTGTTACTGGGACAGGGAAATAGATCTTAACATCAAGGACTACTATGGCAATGTTTAGGCTTTAACTGTTAGGTTAAAGTGAATTATTGTTTCATTTGACCTGTACACAGAGTTGCAGGCCATTTTCAAACACTGTCATGATTGCTGTGATTTGAACGTTTTTGCGCCTCTGTTTCCAGTTGAAAAATACGTTTAGTAACACTCTTATTCTGATCGATTTGATTTCATTATATATGCATCTTGCAATAGTTGGAGGTGTAAAAAAAAAAAGAACACATATGTTAATGCGCCTTATTGGAAACTTGATAATCCTTGTAGTTATTGAATGGAGAGATTGAAACAGTTTCATCTTGCATGTAGTTGTTTGTCAAAAACCTGTAGAAAGGGGAAAATAACCTTCTATTCTGTCATCATCAGGCCCTCATGCTGGAGAACCTCCAGAGAACCTCCACTCCTCACATCGGACTGCAGCCCAACTCTCAGGTGAGACCAAGCAGGAGACACAATCAACGTTCTTTCTGGGCTCCGTCCATTAGAGTCAGATTCTAACGAGTGTGTTTCTTGATCCAGATTGGGGAGGAGATGAGCCAGAACAGCTTCATAAAGCAATATCTGGCTAAACAGCAGGAGCTTCTGAGACAGCGTCTGGAGAGGGAAGCCAGAGAAGCAGCAGAGACTGACGGTGAGACTCAGACCTCATCAGTCACAACCTGAGGGAACCACAAGCAGCCATTCCAACTGGCTTCTGTTCTAATGTCTCAACTTTGTTTGTCCATGTACAGAACAAGATAATCTGACAGATGTCAACAACAGCACCTCCTGTCCTCCAGACCAGGTTAGATTTCAAGCCCAGTTTTCATCTGTTGTTTACCTTTAGCCTGCTCTGTTGTAAATGCATGTTTGAGGAAACAGAATGTCTGCAAGTCATCTTCACTGCTGCATGCATGCATGAGAGGATCTACATGGCTGTATTGCCAAGACAAACACGCTCTCCGCTGCCTTTCCGTCCTCAATAGGATGTGGCCCCGGTGTTGGCTGAGCCCCCGAAACCTCTCGCTCCTCCAGAGGTGGAGGCCCCAGCAGGTCCGGCCAGCCTGGCAGACGGATACAGACCCAGAGAAGCTCACGTGTCTGGAGGACCGCTCGCTCCCTCCTCCCCCACCTCCGCCCCCGGTGCCGTCGCCTCTTTGCGCGTCGCCGGCGGTGAGCAGCGGCCAGAGAGGGTCCCCACCTCCAGCCAAGTCCCGGACGATAGCGATGACGACGACAGTGACGGAGGCGACGAGGACGGGGAGGACGATGACTGGGACGCCCATGTCAGGAGGAGGAGGAGCCTGGGAGAGCCGGCCAGAGGCCAGCCTGCCAGAGAGAGGTCTGGAGGATCTCACCAGCCCCCACCCCACATCCCTCCACTGTTGTCCCAACAGCTTCGCCAGCCCACCCCTCCACCATCCCCTCCCCCAGAATTGTCGTTCCCTCTGCCTGACACTCCCAAACAAAGCCCCCCAAGTCCAGGTGAGCCCCCAGCTAGGCAGCGGGCCTCCAGTACCTCCAGCTCAGGCTCCTCCAGCAGTGACAGCCGCAGCAGCAGCCCAGAGCCTCAGGCTGGCCACGTGGACCGCAAGCCTGGTCCACTGACCTTGCTCGCCCGCAAAATGGAGTCAGAAGGGGCTTTCTCTGGAGCTGGGTGGCACGGCCGTGCGGATGGAGAGAGGCAGGACAGCGGTGCTGCCAGTGCTACCTTGTTCCCCGGCAGAGGCTCTCAAGAGGGCATGGTGTCGGCCATCACCCATACTGCCAATCCTGCAGCAGGCCTGCCCTTCTGTAGTATGGTCCCAGGAAAGAACCAGGGAGTCCTGGGAGGTCATCTCCCCCATGGTCAAGTCCCTGTGAGTGTTCTGAGGGCCACTGGCATGGAAGAGAGAGACATGGATAGAGAGCAGCAGATGGAGAGAGAGAGAGAAATGGCACTTGAGCAAGAAAGACTTCAAGCCTTGGAGTTGGAAAGACAAGAGAGGCAAAGGTTATTTGAGCAAGAGCGCGCCATGGAACAGGAGAGACAGAAAGTTCTGGAGAAAGAGAGGGAGGAGAGAGAGCGAGCTTTGGAGCGAGAGCAAGTTGAGAGAGAGAGGCAGGAGCAGGAGAGAGCTTTGCAGCGGGAAAGGGAAGAGAGAGAGAGGGCTTTAGCTAAAGAACGTGAAGAGAGGGAGAGAGCTTTAGCTAAAGAACGGGAAGAGAGGGAGAGAGCTTTAGCTAAAGAACGGGAAGAGAGAGAGAAGGCGCTGGCGAGAGAGAGAGCTTTGCAACTAGAGCGAGAGGAGTTGGAAAGACAGAGGGCCTTGGAGCAAGAACGTGCTGTGCAGCAAGAGAGAGAGGAGAGAGAACGAGCTTTGCAAAGAGAGAAGGAGGAAAGGGAGAGAGAGCTGCAGTTGGAGAGGGCCAGAGCATTGGAGCGAGAACAGGAGGAGCTTGCAAGAGCTCTGGAGCAAGAAAGAATGGAGAAGGAGAGGGCTCTGGAAAGAGAGAGGATGGAGAGAGAGATGGCCTTGGCCCGTGAGAGGGAGGAAAGAATGAGAGAGGAGAGAGAGAGGGTTCTGATGCAAGAGAGAATAGAAAGAGAGAGGGTTCTGGAGCAAGAGAGGATGGAGAAGGAGAGAGCATTGGAGCAAGAACGCTTGGATAGAGAGAGAGTTTTAGAACAAGAGAGGCGGGAGAGGGAGAGGCTGGAGAAAGAGAGGCTGGAGAGAGAGAGGGCTCAGGAGAAAGAGAGGCTGGAGAGAGAGAGGGCTCAGGAGAGAGAGAGGCTGGAGAGAGAGAGGGCTCAGGAGAAAGAGAGGCTGGAGAGAGAGAGGGCTCAGGAGAGAGAGAGGCTGGAGAAGGAGAAGGCTCTTGAAAGAGAGAGGGAGATGGAGAAAGAAAAGGAGAGGGAAAGAGCTCTGAAACGACAGGAGTTGGAGAGAGTTCTGGAGCAGGAGAAAACCCTGCAGAGAGAAAAGGAGGAGATGGAGAGAGCTGTAGAACAAGAGAAAGAAAAGCTTAAAGTGGCAGAGAGAGAAAGGGAGAGTCATCTTCCTCCGTGGAAGCGAGGTCGTGAGATTGGTGTTACCCCACAGCCCACTCCTCCCCCCCTCTCTCTCACCCCTCTGCCCACTCCTCCCCCCCTCTCCACAGGAGCAGGTAGAATGTCGACAGCAGAGGAAAGAGAGCAGGTGTGTGGGGATCCTGAGGCAGCACGGAGAGACTTCCAGCCAGCACCCTCTGGTACCCCCCTGTCACCCAGTCTTAAGCCACCTCTGTCCCCCCAGTCCTCTTCCAAGAAGTCCCGTTTCTTACGAGACGCCCCAGTTGTCCCCCACTCTGCCTCTCCTGTCATCAAAAGGCCTCGTCCCTTTTCTGACAGCCCCCAGGCCCCTCCCTTCAGCTCTACGTTTCAACTTGGGGAGCCGAAAGAGGAAGGGTCCCAGTGTTCTGAGAAGGCAGCCCTCCAGATGTCCTCCAGACAGGGTGTTCTGGTGTCAGGCCCCCTGCCAGCTCACAGCTCTGGGGTGATCACCTCGCTGTGCAGTCCTTCTCAAGGAGACAGCACCAGCACCCTAACATCAGAGGGGAATGTCCACAAGGACAAAGGGGAGACAGAGAAACGTCCACTTGAAGAGTCTGCTAAGAAAGGGAAAGCTACAGATGCTGGAAAGACCCCTTCAAGTCCTGCAGGAGTCAAGCTGCCCATGTCGACCCCTCCAGAGGCACCGGAGGCCCAACGAAAGAGGGGGAGAGAGGAGAAAAGGGAAGAGAAGCGAGGCGGCCATGCTTCCTCATCGAGCGACTCCTCGTCCTCTGACTCGGAGTCTGGTTCTTCCTCGTCCGGCTCCTCCCAGTCATCCTCCTCTTCTCAGGATGGGGCTGCCAGTGGCAGACGGGTGAGTGGACCTTTCACTTGGCAAATCTCCGATACGCCGTCAAGAAAACAACACAGGCAGTTTCAAGTTGATTTGCTTTGGGATTCTTCTCCTCCTCATCCTCCCTCTCTTTTCACTGTTAGAGGAAGACAGCAGAGTAAGGCTGAAGATAGGATGGAGAACATTTGGGGTTTTAAAGAGAGGATGTTGCTGTACTCTGACTGTGTGAACAGATCAGAAAAACCAGAACAGGATAGTGGAAGGTTCACTCTGGATGGTTGAGAGGTTCATACATGTATAATGTTAAGTTAGAAGGAAGACATGATCATGTTCAACTTGTGAGGACAGACTGAGCTAAAGACACTCCACCAGTAAATCTATGCATTTATACAATGACATCTTTGCCTGTTTCACATGATAGACCTCTCTCTCTCTCTCCCCCTCTCCCTCTCTCTCTTCAGTCTGAGAAGCGTCAGAGAAGCAGCCCAGCCCAGGATAAGAAGCCTTCCCATCATGAGAATTCAACAGAGACCCCTAAAGTCCCTCTCTTTAAGAGGGGCGTGTCTGAGAAGGATCTGACCCCTGATGGAGACAGACACAGCAAGGTCAGCTGACTCAGTCCCTAACTAGCAGCTCGTTAGCATGCAGCACTGCAGGACATGTCAATGCCATTTAGTCAGGCTGTCCTCAGCATTGACTGATGTAGTGAATGACATGTGATTCATAAGGTCCTCCTCCTCCTTATACTGCTTTCTAATTCTGTTTCATTTCCAACCGTCAGAAGCCCATCCATGGAAAAGCAGCTGGAGCAGATGAGAGGAGTGAGATCAATGATGGAGGGACAGCCAGGGGACAGACAGCCAGGTGGGCTCAGGGTTCACACTTAGGGTCCTTGCATGACCATTAAGTTCCCTCTGGTTTAATCACCCTGTTTTCCAGTTTCCTGTGCCCTCCTCCTCTCCCTTCCTCCTCCTCTCCCCTCCTCCTCCTCCCCTCCTCCTCATTCCCTGTGTTTTCCTCCCTGTTCATCCAGGGAGGTGAAGCCTCATGCTGTGGCAGAGCAGGACAAGGCTGCTGATTCCAGTGAGGAGGTAAGGCTGCAGTGGGACCTGTGGACAGTGTGTTTCCAGTGTGTTTCCAGTGTGTTTCCAGTGTGTTTCCAATGTCTTACCTGTAGTGTCAGAACTCAGGAGAACCTGAGGATGCTGCCCTTCACACACAGACCTCCTCCCTGGGGAAAACCATTCTGTTCAGTTATGTTTAGTTTGTGCTCATCAGTTGTTATCATGTCTTTATTCTTCACATAGTAGCGTAAGATCTGCCTGAATGCTATAAGAGGCTCTCTGGCAAGAGGGGGAATGAAAACTACATTCAATGTTCCTCAGCAGTTTGATGTGGCTGTTGTTTTTCTTGAACCTGTGCTGATGCTCTCTGAGGCAGCAGTAGGGGGATGCTAACTGTGGCTAACTGGTTTAAAACCCATTGATTGCTTTGTCATAAAGGTTCTCATGCCTCTTCCATTACCCCTAATGGTACCTGCACACTCCTACCTACTACCACACCTACTGCTGCACCTGTTCCACTGTCACCAGGGGCCCTGGGGTCTCCTCACATGGGCCCCTCTGTCCTGCTGGGGGACCTCCATGGCAACACAGGCCACGTAGCCACTGAGATGGGAGCTATTGATTGGACTGCTCGACTAGAGGTCGGAGAGAGGGGTGTGGTCCATCGCCAAGGCCTGCCCCCCTGCTCCTGACCCAGCTCACCTGATTGGCCACGCTCGGCCTCTCAGGGCGGAGTGAGGAAGCGCACCAAGGGCTCCTCTGACACGTTATTGAACAGCTTTAGGTTCCTGGACTTTAAGAGCTAGAGACGGCAGAAGGCTGCTGGACCTGCTGGACCTGCTGGACTGAGACAGAAACATGAACCATGTGACGCTGGACTGTGAATATAGCAGTCAAGAAATCACACTGTGGGGACAGTTTGACACCGTTTCCATGGCGCTTATCTGGAGCTTTTCTGGACACTCACAGCCAATGTTTGGTCGTCAAGGAGAGATCTCCACCTGAACCAGCAGCTCTGTTGTGGAAGGAATATTTGGACAGAAGTGACTGCAGGCAAGGCAGAACCTCCATCTAAAGAGCTGCCTGTACAGTGACTGAACACAAGCACATGTTAAGAAGGACTGGAGATCTGTGGACTAACCTGCCCCAAAGCCCCCCATGAACTACAGAGTCCCAGCTGCCAACCAGCTCTGATACCCACCAAAACATCTCAGCCTCCTTTGATTGGACCCTTGTTGCCTAGATACAGTACATGCAGTCGTGATTGGGCCATATCCAACCCAGTAAGGATCAGGTGTCAGTGGTACAAGGGAATAAGTAGCCATTTTCTCAATGTTATTCTTTACCAAGAATTAATCTAGATCATTCTTAGTTTCAGTCCAAAATTCTCCTCTTACAATTAAATAGGGGGGAATTGACTACAATTTTCAAATGTAGTCCATATGTCCAGATTATTCATGGCTACTGCAGTTTTGATTGACATATTTGACCTGGGTCTTTCAAGCCCAGTATTTTCCAAATGTGTCATTGTTGATTTAAAAAGAACGTGTTGTTCTGAAACAGAAACTGCAGTATTGCCATCAAGATGCCTCCTATCTGACATGGAGAGAGACTGTTAGTTCATCCCAACACCTTTCTGCTTGATGTAAACTGAGATCATGGACTGTAGTGTCTGTATGGACCTGCTGGCTAAACCACAGCCATGTGCTCCAGACAAACCAGTCAACCATTCTGACATAGCTGAAGGTGGCCTGGAGTAGCAGTCTCTCTCTTATCCTCTTCCTCTCTCTCTCCCTCCCTCTCTCTCCCTATCTCTTCCTCTGTCTCTCCCTCTCTATTTTAGAGTTTCTCTTCCCTGTTTTCTCTCTTGTCCTTTCAGACTCCATAAGCCCCTCCATGTCTGTCCCTCACCACTGCCCCTCCTTGGGGTTGGTGTTATCTTTTCTTGTTTCAGGTTCTCATGCCCAAAGCCTTCACCGCCCGCAAGATCTCCCTCAGCAGTGAGTACAGACCTGCCTCTTCCTGCCTCTGTACAGTCAGCTGAGAGGGTGTGAGTGATGCTTCTGTTACTCACTTCCTCTGTGACCCCCCCCAGGCAGTAAGGTCTCCCCAGGTGTGGGACCCCCAGAGGGGGAGGTGGAGTCTGCAGGTGCAGCAGGGAGGAAGAGGAGGTGGGGCTCCAGCACAGCTGTTACCACCAAGAAGCCCTCCATCAGCATCACTACAGACTCCCTGAAGGTGCCTCCCACTGAACACAGCACACACACCACAGGGCCCCCCATCACAGGGCCCCCCAGCCCCCCATAACAGGGCCCCCCAGCTCCTCCATCACAGGGCCCCCCAGCTCCTCCATCACAGGGCCCCCCAGCCCCTCCATCACAGGGCCCCCCAGCTCCTCCATCACAGGGCCCCCCAGCTCCTCCATCACAGGGCCCCCCAGCCCCTCCATCACAGGGCCCCCCAGCTCCTCCATCACAGGGCCCCCCAGCTCCTCCATCACAGGGCCCCCCAGCCTCTAATCCAGTTGTTCTGTGCCTGCCCACCCCAGTCTCTGATCCCAGACATCAGGCCTGCTCCAGGCCAGGAGGCGGTGGTAGATCTGCACCCTGAGGAAGCTCACCTCTCTGGGGAAGAGGAGGACAACAGGGAGGTCCCAGACCAGGAGCTGAAGATCAGACGCACCGTCACACAGGTCAGCTGGGCCACTGAAGGGAAAGAGGATCCACTGAAAGATGGAACGCCCAGATGAAGGAGACAAGTACATCTGTAACCCCTGACCCCTGACCCCTCTTCTGTTTGTGTGTAACATCAGGTGGTTCCCTCAGAGAGTCAGGAGAACGGACAGAAGGAGGCGAAGAGGAGCAGACGTGAGGAGGAGGAGGAGAGGGAGGGTGGAGGAGGGGAGCTGACCACTCAGCGGGAGAGAGGGAGGAGCCATGACAACAAGATCAACAGTATGTTCCCGGGTGCCATGGAGACGCAGTCCCCATCTCCTCCCAGACACGATATGGACATCAGCTCAGGTCAGGGTCTACCTGAGCTCTAGACTCCTGTCCAACTCAGCTTCATCTCCAGAGGCTCTCAGCTGCCCCCTGTACCTGCTGTTTACCTTGTTCCTCTCTCCACGCCCCCAGTCGCCCCTGGAGACACGCTGATTCGTCGCTCCATCAGCCAGCAGAAGTGTGGCGTCTCCATCACCATCGATGACCCTGTGCGCTCCGCCCGGCAGCCCTCCCCACCTCGGGGGAAAGTCTCCAACATCGTCCACGTGTCCAATCTGGTGAGACTTAAGAAACACACCTGCTCACACCTTTAATCTGGGGAGAGTTTAGAAACACACCTGCTCACACCTTCAATCTGGGGAGAGTCTTTAGAAACACACCTGCTCACACCTTTAATCTGGGGAGAGTCTTTAGAAACACACCTGCTCACACCTTCAATCTGGGGAGAGTCTTTAGAAACACACCTGCTCACACCTTCAATCTGGGGAGAGTCTTTAGAAACACACCTGCTCACACCTTTAATCTGGGGAGAGTCTTAAGAAACACACCTGCTCACACCTTCAATCTGGGGAGAGTCTTTAGAAACACACCTGCTCACACCTTCAATCTGGGGAGAGTCTTTAGAAACACACCTGCTCACACCTTCAGCCTTATCTGCTGTCACATCAGGACTCTGTGGGGGACTATGGGATTCCACCACTGTGGAACTGCAGAGTGTGATTGTGCAGGATAGCTGTGTCTGGGCTGTGTTGTCCTGATGCTGTGTCTGGGCTGTGTTGTCCTGATGCTGTGTCTGGGCTGTGTTGTCCTGATGCTGTGTCTGGGCTGTGTTTTGATGCTGTGTTTCTGCAGGTGCGTCCTTTCACCCTGGGCCAGCTTAAGGAGCTGTTGGGTCAGACAGGCACAGTGCTGGAGGAAGGATTCTGGATCGACAAGATCAAGTCCCACTGCTACGTTACTGTACGGAAACACACCTAGATCACCTCCACACCAACATCACCTCCACATCAACATCACCTCCACACCTAGATCACCTCCACACCAACATCACTTCCACACCTAGATCACCTCCACACCAACATCACTTCCACACCTAGATCACCTCCACACCTAGCTCACCTCCACACCAACATCATCTCCACACCTAGATCACCTCCACACCAACATCACCTCCACATCAACATCACCTCCACACCAACATCACCTCCACACCTAGATCACCTCCACACCAACATCACTTCCACACCTAGATCACCTCCACACCTAGATCACCTCCACACCAACATCACCTCTACACCAACATCTCCACACCAACATCACCTCCACACCTAGATCACCTTCACACCAACATCACCTCCACACCAACATCTGCCTCTCTGCTCCTGGACTCGGTAATGACTGCCTCCCCTCTCTCTCTCTCTCCAGTACCCCAGTCCAGAAGAGGCTGTAGCCACCAGAGCTGCCCTCCATGGAGTGAAATGGCCTCAGAGCAACCCCAAGTTCCTCAATGTGGACTTCAGTCAGCAGGATGAGGTGAGAACCATCACATCCCCCTATCTTCTCTGACCTCTGTGTGACCCTCGACCTCTGTGTAATATCCTCACCTGTGGGTTTGTGTAGCTGGACTTCCACAGAGGCCTGTCCACAGATGAGAAGGCTGGTGATGAGGCCGGCCCCGGGCGAGGCCGCCCAGCTGGACCAGCCCCCCTCCTGCCAGAGCGAGACCAGTGGGCGGAGCGTGAGCGAGAGATGGAGCGCAGGGAGAGGGCCAGGGCAGAGCGGGAGTGGGACAGGGACAAGGTCCAAGGCTTCAAACCAGGAGAGGAGCAGGAGGGAGGAGCAATGAGGAGGTCCAGGTCCAAGGAGAAGAGGCACAAGGAGCGAGCCAAGAGCAAGGAGAAGAAGACTAACAAGAAGGGTGAGGAGGGAGGAGACATACTGTGTGTGTGTGTTTAGTTCTGATGTGTCTTCTGTCTAACCTTGTGTGTGTGTGTGTGTGTTTACAGAGAAAGCTTCAGAACAGCCCCCAGCCAAAATGCTGGATGACCTGTTCTGCAAAACCAAAGCAGCACCTTGTATATACTGGCTGCCCCTCACAGAGCAGCAGGTGAGTCTCACAGAGCGTCTGTCTCACAGAGCGTCTGTTTCACAGAGCGTCTGTCTCACAGAGCGTCTGTCTCACAGAGCGTCTGTCTCACAGAGCGTCTGTCTCACAGAGCGTCTGTCTCACAGAGCGTCTGTCTCACAGAGCGTCTGTCTCTCTGCACCCTGAAGCAGCAGCAGCATCCTGCCTGGTTCTGATTGGTTCCTCTGGTCTGAAACACTGACTGTGTGTCCATGTTGTGTTTCTGTTCTGTCCAGTTTGCCCAGAGGGAGGCAGCCAGAGCTGAGAGGATAAAAGAACGAGAGAGGAAGAGGAAGGAGATGGATGAAGAAGATAAGAAAAAGGAGGAGGAGCGTAAGGAGAGGATGAAGGCCGGCGGCGCTGGGACGGGCGGGGACAGAGGGGAGGGAGAGAGGGGCGACCGAGACAGAGACAGAGAGCGTGACCGAGGCAGGGAGAGGGACAGGGAGAGGCAGGGGGACAAGAGGAGGGAAGCAGGGTACCGCAGGCCAGGGGGCAGCAGTGCAGGGGGGGGGCGGCGCTCCCACAGTCGCAGTGACCCCCCTCCAAGAGACAGGCGGCGCTGAGAGGGAGGAGCCAGTGGGTGGCGCTGTCTGAAGCCCCTCCTCCTCTTTAATGTTCCTTTGTTACTTCCTCTTCTTTGTTACCTCACCCCCCCCCCCTCCCCCAGAGGACCAACTGGTGTAGTGTCCGTCTCCTGAGCACCTACAAGCGCACACACACACACACACACACTCACACACTCACACACCCACCCACACACACACACACACACACACACACACAGGGAACATGACCTTAGCAGTGTTGGCTCCCGGATGGCCGGACATCTCGCTACAGTCCAAGTTGATTTTTACTTCTTAATTATTTTACTCCATTTGCCTTCTTTTTATATCTCGTAATCGTTTTGTCATCTTGGCTGATCAGCTGTTTCCTCCCCCCCTCCCCCCCCTGCTCTCCTCTCCATATCCTTAACATGAGTGCAGAGCTTCAGTATGATGCCCCCCCCTCCCTCCTTGCTAGTGATTTTGCAGCTTCTCTCTGTCAGGATCTAGTCTACTTGTGCTCTGCCATCTTTACCCTGGCCTGGTCCACATGTGGGTAAGAAAGGAAGAGGCTCCAAAACATGATGATGCATTAGCAAGGCGGCGCTCTACATTTCGTACTGGAGGTCAAGCTGGGCGTATAACTGTGCTGCTATCCAGTCCCACAAGTCTGACAAGAGGAGGAGGCGGGGGGGAGGGGAGGGGGGGGGGATTTCTAGACAACTAAAAATTCCAGAGTTGGAAAGACGAGTTCTGCTGTGTTCTTTATTTCTGTCCTGCTACAGTTTGATCCAGGTTCCTGCAGGAAGTTGTTGACGCCCTGTCATGTGATCTTCCTTATCCAGAAACAAACTGATCGGTTCTGTTCTCCTTTGTCAAAGCTGTCTGGAGAAGAGGGGGGGGGGGTGCATATTATTAAATCTCTCTGGAGTTGTTTTAATATTGTTTTTTATAATCATTTTAGTATGAAAGCTTACTTTGTTCTCTTTTTTTAATTTCCATTTATGTTTACGCCTGTAAGTGGTGAATGTACAAATAATAAAAAGTCAAGTTTGAAAAGTGTATAAAGTGCTTTCTGATGTTACTTCCATGGGAAAAAGTGTTACCGTTTGCAGTTGAAATATAAATATACCTCCTTAAGAGGGGGCCCTGGCGAAGACCCACGACACCCAGGAGGGACCATGTCTGCTGGCCTGGGAACACCTCAGGATCCCCCTGGAGGAGGAGGAGGGTGGAGAGAAGGAAGTCTGGGCCTCCCTGCTCAGACTGCTGCCCCTGTGACCTGGCCAGGGTAAAGAGGAACATGATGGATGGACTGTATCTCCAGTGTGATACCAAGACATTGGAAAGGCCCAATGAGGATGGACTTCATACAAACTGAAGCAACTGCAACTGGTTTGGAACCATTTTAATACGTATGTAGCATTTATTTACATTTTCCACCTTCATTTGAATATATGGCAGATGTCCACCTTCCCTGTCCTGATGTAGAGACACTATAAGGACAGTCAGTCTAATGCTGTGGTGTGTTTTGGCCACAAGGTGTCAGACCTGCACTAAACCAGTGTCATGATGATGATGTCAAGGGGCAGGATCTCTTGCTCTGATTGGACGCCAGCTAATGAAGCACAATAGCTGGGGATGGCCTCTCCCATTGGACGAAGACAGGCAGTATTGAGCTGGCCAGTTTTCTGTACAAAAGAGGGTGAAGTGCCTTGCCCAAGGGCACAACGTCATGTTGGCACAGCTAAAGTCTGGTTCAAACCTCTAACCTTTCATGACCCCTGACCCCTCACCCTATCATCTCTCTACGTCCTCTCTCTCTTTCCTCTCTCTCTTTCAGGCAGTCTCTCCTTGCTCTCTCTCTCATTCAGACAGTTTCTCCCTCCTCCCTCTCTCTCCCTGGTCGCTGTGTTCCTAACATTCCTCCAGCAGAGCTCCTATGTAATTACAGCCTGCTGGTCGCTGACTTGAACATTTTTGTGCCCTGATGCAATTGTGCTGCTGTGGGCCTGGAGTGGGTCAACCCCTCACTGGTCCCCCTGGTCCTCCTACTGGTCCTCCTGCTGGTCCTCCTGCTGGTCCTCCTGCTGGTCCCCTGGTCCTCTTGATGGTTCCCTGGTCCTTCTGCTGGTCCTCCTGCTGGTCCTCCTACTGGTCCTCCTGCTGGTCCTCCTGCTGGTCCCCTGGTCCTCTTGATGGTTCCCTGGTCCTTCTGCTGGTCCTCCTGGTCCTGCCAGGGGTCAGTGAACATCCTCTCAGCCCACAGAGAAACACTTCCCTCCCAGGATGGATCAGGCCTGCACCAGTCAGTCCAACACGACCCCAGAACCTCCAGGCTCAGCGAGCTGCTTCCCTTCTGCTGCCTGAGAGGCTGAATCAGGCTGACTGGACGAAACAGCTGCCTTCAGGTCTCAGCAGAACCCAACCAAAGCACGACTCTCTGGTCGATGGCCGAGACACAACTGCCTGACCGCCTCTGGTGAGGGTGAGGCTCAGGTCAAGAAAGCCCCCAAGTTCACCAACCCTAACCAGAACAGTCAGCTGAGGTCTGTGTATGCTGATGATGGGGCTCTTCAAACAGACTTACAGCCTTGTAAGCACCCCTACCACCCCACACCCCCACCCCACCACCCCACCACCCCACACCCCTCACCCCCACCCCACCACCCCAGACCCCTCCCTCTCCCTTCCTCCTCAGTTAAACCACATGGGTCTTTGTGTTTGGGTCAGAGGAACCTGAGCCCCTCCATACAGCTCTTTCAAAGGCTGCTTCTGATGTGGCCGTTCAGAACTCTTTCCCTCGCTTAGACACACATGCGCCATTTTTGTTACCGTCTATTCCCTCCACTGTCCCTGTAGGCGTTAGGAGGTTACCTGTCTAAGATGGAAAGAAAACTGTTCTTATTTGGTGACAAACTGGACAGTTGATGACTACATGTGGACACCTAGAGTTTGAACTCAGTTTCAGACTGAAGTTTTCTTGTTTTTCTCTTCTTTTACTTTGCGATGACACATGTGGGGCTTATGTGAAACAGATGTGGCCTAGTGCATGAAACCCAAGGAGAGAGAAACTTGTAGGAAAGTTGTTATTTAGTTTGTTACAAGAGGAAGAGAGAGATGGTAGAAAGTTGGAAAGAGATTCTCTGATCCCTCCGATATCATCTAGAACTTCTATCCTATTATATTAGTAAGCAGACTTGTTTGAAGTGTTGTCCAGACCAGGCCCAGGTTGAAGCAGGGGGGTTTCCTAGCAGATGTGACTGGGTCAGTGAGAGGGTAGCTGGGGTTGGGGTGAGATGAGAAGGTGGGTGGAGGGGTCTGATTCAGCAGCTCACACACGGGGGTCTCTCCCTGCTTGGTTAAGGAAACGGTCCTGTCTGAGTGAAAACAGTCATGATGTTGTTGAACTTCTTCCCACCTGTGTGTTCACATGATACCTTCTTGGCCCATAAACTCTTTTCTGTAACACCACACCCATGACAAACTGCAGACAGTGTGTGTTACATAGCAGGAACTCTTGAATGCAGCTGTATTCAGGGCAGTGGGATAGATGCAGATTCAGCACTGTGAGACGCAGACAGAACCACATACCAGAAGAAAACAGGACAACAGCAGATATACTGTGTGGAGGAAACATGTTTCTGTTCTAAATAAATCAGCTCACAGTCCAGATACTCAAGCTGAGCTGGGCCCCAGGCAGAGATCGAACCCTGGACCGTCTTACTGTAAGACAGAAAGGCACTGTACCACACTTCTATAGATGTACACGGTTTAAGAAGGCGGGGAAGACACACACACACACACAGACACACACACACACAGACAAGGCTACTTGGTGTGGATCAGTGTTTTTTTGTGCAGGATGTGTTTTAAATGAAACCATATGTATTCTCTAGAACATATGGAGCTGGTGGCCCCTTTGAATCTCCAAGATCTTCCACATCGAGCAGATATTTATATACCAGAACCTCATGTAAAGTCCACTATCTTGCATCTCGGTTATCATTTCAGTCTCTGACACAGTGACTTTTTATGGTTGTCTGGCGATGCTGTGATGTCACACTGGGGCCAGAGAAGGACTTCCTCTCTGCCAAGTCTCCATTCATTAGCAGGTGGGCTTCAGGGCAACTAAATAGTCAGCGGAAGTGTTTTATGGAGAGATAGAGAGACTTGGAAAAAGGAGAGGAAGTGAACAGGGGAGACTGAAAAGGGAGATTTAGGTTTAAATCAAATCCTTGTGTTGAGGAAACAGTTTGTCAGGAGAATAGAAAAGTTCTGATGAGATCTTTCTGAGTTAAGGAAGACAGTGAGGCACTTGAGAGCAAGTTAAGGAAATGGCTCCAGTTACACAGAGAGAAGAGGGGGGGGTGCTGTGGGGGGAGGGGGGGTGCTCTAGGGGGAGAAGGGGTGCTGTGGAGGGAGGGTGTTGCTGTGGGGGAGTGCTGTGGGGGAGGGGGAGTGCTGTGGTTGTTTTTGCAGCAGATTCAGCTGGATCTATGATGCCCATCCACACTCTTAAACAACATTACACACAAACACGTAAAACAGGAACAATAACACACCAACAACTCCTACCCTGTTCCTTCATGTGCACAAGATATCGGCACTTAGAAAATGGCTACATGAATTCAACACACAAGAGCAACACTCTGCCAAACCTCTTCCAAGATGACATGCTGCCGCTGCCGCTGCGTCTGGATGTGTAGATGCAGTTGGAATTCCAGATGTTGTTCGTGGAATTCTGCTTCATCTCTGGTCTCCAAATGTGACTTACCCCTCTCTCTTTCTCCCTCCTCCCCTCCCTCCTTCCATCCCTCCCTCCCTCCTTCCCTCCCCCTCTCTCTGCCTCGTGACTTTCAACTTCTCAGCACCCTTAAAAAACGTTCTCCCACAAACCAGATGGAAATGCACGATGACCTAGATTATTTTAACACACAATAGGAAAATACCTCATCAACTTAACTACACTAACCCTTTTTGTTTTAAATCATATTTATCATTTACTGACTAAACTAATTTCCCTCTTGTGCCTCCATCTTCATAATGTCAGCTGTTTGTCAGCGGCCTCGTTAACTAGGAGGAGAGTCTTTTGCCTGCTTATTTGCTGTTTGATTAGAGACTTTATTAACTCATAATACGCACACACACACACACACACACACACACACATTTTAGCTGAGATCTGTTTTCCTGAAGCTTGTGCCAGAGAGGCTTACTCAGTCCTCTTCACCCCTGCTTTAATCATTGGACGCGCTCTGTATTTTCCAACCCAGTTTCAGGGTTGCCAGTTTCCAAACCCCAATAAGAAGAAAGACAATCTGAGGAGGAAGAAGCCTGAAGGAAGACTAGAAGATCCCTGTGATGAGGACATGATGAGGACATGATGAGGACACACCAGGAGAGGACATGATGAGGACACATCAGGAGAGGACATGATGAGGACATGATGAGGACACACCAGGAGAGGACATGATGAGGACACACCAGGAGAGGACATGATGAGGACATGATGAGGACATGATGAGGACATGATGAGGACATGATGAGGACATGATGAGGACATGATGAGGACACACCAGGAGAGGACATGATGAGGACATGATGAGGACACACCAGGAGAGGACATGATGAGGACATGATGAGGACACACCAGGAGAGGACATGATGAGGACATGATGAGGACACACCAGGAGAGGACATGATGAGGACATGATGAGGACATGATAAGGACACACCAGGAGAGGACATGATCCCTGAGGGGTCTGTAATGAGGACATGATGCAGCACTCACTAAGGTCTTTAGTCAGATATTTCTTTCAACATAAGTCGAAATCAACTTTGAGGTCAAATCTTTTTTATAAATAACCCACATGGAAATCTTTTAAAATGTTTTATTTTTAATATAAATGTGGAAAAGACAAACATCACAATCTCATCAGTATTGTTTAGATAGTTTGCATTATTATCATCATCATTAATATTATTATTGTTTTCATCTACAGGTAATCCCCTCTTCCCTGAAAAGCACACAGCACCATGATCTGAGAATGACTGTAAACAAGTGCAATGACAAAATAAGTCATTTTCATATCTTTAATTTATTTCATTTGAGATGGAATGAAAACAATCAAGTTTCAGAATAATATCTCCCCGTCCCGCTTACTCCCCCCAGTCAAATATAAAATTAAGGCCATTTTAAAAATTCCCTGTCCAGCAGGACTTTTAATCACAATGTACAATAAAACACATTCTATACAAGGAGAACAACAATAACAATAGTAATAGTCACAATAATAATGACAACACCATTCATCATAATAATAACTGTTACTAAAAAGTTTAATATAAAAGAATGTTTAAGAAAAATTGCTCAAGTTTGTGAGGCTACATAATGCTTCATAAAACTTTGAGTTAGATACTGGCTCACCCAAGTTGAAATGTTTAGCGTCGCAGGGTAAAAAGTGATCACGTGTATCAGTGTTTGCGTGTATCAGTGTTTGCGTGTATTTGTTTTTTTTGTGTGTTTACATGTGGTGAAATAAGACTGACGGTAAAACGTTACCTAGCAACAACAACTATCAAGAAGCAGAACAGGATCAGATGCTGGAATTTAAGCGGAAATTCACAGGGACAAAAACTCTGATCTTTAACATCTAAAAACATTTAGTAAGACTAACCAATCAGCAATAAGCTGGAGTCAACGACTACACCGAGAGAGAGAGAGAGACAGACAGACACTCCCTATCTCTCTCTCCTTTCACTGTCTTCAAACCATTCTCCCCTCTTCCCCCCTCCTCCACCCTCTCAGCTCTCTACACTTTGTCCAGTAGGGAGCGCTGGCAGTAGAGGAGGCGGCGAGGTGTCCCGTACCTCCTGAAGAAGAGCAGAGCTCCTAGTGTGAGGACCACACACACCAGCAACATCAGAGGAATCACCACCGCCGCCGCCCCGCCCCCGGCCAATCCCCTGTCATCCTCCACCTCGATGATGATCACCTCCGTCTCACGCTCCACCTCGTCCTCATCATCCCTGTCGTCATGGTTCCTGTCGTCATGGTTCCTGTCGTCATGGTTCCTGTCGTCACGGTCCCTGTCAGGGCCTCCGGGTCTCTTTCCGTCGGTTTTGGGGTCGTCGTCAGGACAGCCCATCCAGTCTCGGAGGGCAGATTTGGGGTAGCCTGGCTCCACCCTCAGCATCTGGTTGTTGAACTTCCAGTACTTGTTGGCTTTGTAGAAGTAGGTGTGGCCTAGGAGGAGGTATGGAGAAGATATGGCAGGATGTGGATCAGACTGTTGGGGGCTATTTTTGTATGTGGTTTGATTAAGCGTTGGTAAGGATGGATTTTGTATCAATATGGACTGCATGACTCATTCAGACGCTCCTTCTAAGTCAGGAAAGAAACCACACACACACACATCCAGACTGTGTGTGTTACCTTGATCTCTGCTCATGAAAGCAGCTTTGATGTTGTCAGGTACTCCCTGCCACACACTGATGGGTTTGGGGTATTCAGGATCCACAGAGCGCGTGTCCTCGTTGAAGCGGTAATACCTGAGAGGAGACAGACAGACAGATGGTCCAGGTCACCATGCACACCTCCGCCAGGGAACAACAGCACGTCCTGAACACACAGCGTATTTAGGCTTCATAAAAGTATCTAGGAGGGTTGGTTTGTTGTCGTGTTGTTAGGATGCGGGTTGGGGTGAAACAGAAACACGTTTGCAGCCAGAAACAGACGATGAAGCCCAACTTGTGTGACATTTCCATCAGCATGAAGACCTAAAGTCAGAGGTCAGAGGTCAGAGCGAGGAGACGTACTTGTTTGCTCTGAAGAAGTATGTCTGTCCAGTGGGGGTGTAGAGCAGGGCAGCATCCATCTTGTCTCTGGGCAGACCTGAACCCATTTCCTTTATAGTCTTAGGATAACCCGTTTCCAGGTTCGATTCAGTGAACACCCAGTACTTGTCTCCTACAGGGAGAGACAGATAAAGAGAGATTTAATACAAAAGCTCGTCTTTACATATAAACATACTGTATGGAAATCTAAGCAGCAGTGAAGTTTTACCTTTGAAAAATACAAATTTCCCATCGTCCCTTTCAAAAGCAGAGTTGATATTTGAAGGCAGGCCCCTCCAGAAATGACCAATAGGCATGGGATATCCTTCTAACACACGGTTGTTACGAACCCGCCAAAACCACTTATCCTGGAAGACAAACATGTTTCAAGGGCTGTTTACTACTGTTATTGCATAGCAGTTGTTTTAAATGCAGTTTTTTAATAATAATGAAAAGTATTTGTCAGTATGTAAATACTCATCCATAGCATATCATATAAGTACCTTGAAGACGAACATTTCTCCCCTGAGGATGGCTATGGTGTCAAAGTGGCCCTCACATACATTGGGGCCAAAGCGAGGGACCCCAGGTCTGTGTGTGGGTCCTGGGGTGTCATAGGGGGTGTGGGGGGTCACAGGGGGCGGGGGGCGAGGACCAGATCCAGACCCTACAACACAGGAACACAATACATCATTAATGCCTTCACAACAAGAATTCCTTCTTCATCTTTAATCCACAGCTTGTAATCAGATGGTTCCTGATTCGATTCCCGCCCATGCCAACATGACGCTGTGTCCTCAAGGAAGGCACTTCACCCTACTGTCCTCAGGGGGGAATGTCCCTGTACTTGCTGTAAGTCTCTCTGGATAAGAGTGTCTGATAAATGACTGTAATGTAATATTAATGTGTCACCATAGAGCTGCTGGATCCCTCGGCGGTCATCATCTGGCAGCTGGAAGTTATCTGTGTCCATCCACTGGTAGAATGGAGCCATGATGGCTGAGGGGTCGTTGGAGTGTTCGAGTCCCAGAGCGTGACCCAGCTCATGGACCGACACCAGGAACACGTCATTACCTGAGACACAAGATCAGCTCAGTCATAAAGAGGACCTTTCAGTTTAGAAGCAAAGCTGAATATCTCTGTGATATATCTTAGTGAGGGTCCTGTTAACTGTGTCCTGTTAACTGTGTCTGTACTGAAACATGATACTATGTTAACTGTGTCTGTACTGAAACATGATACTCTGTTAACTGTGTCAGTACTGAAACATGATACTCTGTTAACTGTGTCTGTACTGAAACATGATCTCTCTCTCACCCAACAGATCCTGGTTTCCTATCGTCCACGGCTCCGCAGCATCAAAGTGAGTGTCTCCTCCAATCCCGTTACCGGGAAAGTAGGCGTGGGCCAAGAACCCGCCCTCGCCATCAAAGGGACTGCTGTCACCATGGAAACCGTCAGCGAAGAACAGCATGATGTCAGCGAACTCCTCCACCTTGTCCCGGATGTGGCTGTAGGGAATCTCCCGGAAGCGCAGAGGAGTGACGCTCTCCCAAACCTTGAAGGCCCTCCTGATCGCCTCATGGGTCTCATACTCGCCCACTTTAGGAGTGTAGTTCTGTATACTGAAACACAGGAGGGAAGCGCAGTATGAAGAGCAGAACTCAAACCTTAACGTTGGTGACAGAAGTACAAGATGTTGACTCACGAGAAGGTGACGTCTCTCTTTTCCCACTTCAGGCCCTGGATGGCGTAACGCTTCCTCCTCAGGTTCGTCTTCAGCTCGGTGCCAAACTTGTCTGGAACCCCACAGCGAGGTCGGCTCATGGCCCTGGCAAACACACAGCACACACTGATCACTCTGAGTCCAGGAACACTGTCTCCTGTACTGTAGCCTGGGACAAAACACCTTCGTAATGATTAAAACTCACGAAGAACCTTTGTTTGAATAGGGGGCAACATTATTCAGACCCCTGGTTAATGATTGCTAATGTATTAACTTAGTAACTGTTCTCTTCTGCACCTTATCTGAGTGTTCTTGTTCGTAACCAGACGTGTGCAGAGCCGAAGCCCAAAGCCTCTCAGTGTTGTCTGAGCCGGGGGGATCTTACCGCACGGTGTCGGGGTCGATGGAGCCTGAGACTTTGAGACCATAGAACCTCTGCATGGCAGCGATGGCTGAGGTGATGGACTGAGGTGAGCGTGCTGTGTGGGTCCGCAGATCACCTGGAGGCAGGTAACCATACTGCTGCAGCCACGCCTGAAACACACCCAGGAGACACACATTAAGGATTAATGATTTACTGTGATGTCCACTTCCAAAAAGCTACCAGTATGACCTCTTACACACACAGATACTATCAAATCTATTCTGTGGTTTCTATTTACCTAAGATTCCTAATATCGCCTGGTTTCTGTTTGAACAGAGATACAGTTCTGGTTGAGATCTGTGGTCTGCACTGGCTCTATTCTCTAAAGAACTTTTCACTGGAAAGCCATTTTGCTCTTGACAGAGTTGTTATGTGGAGAACGTCCAAATGCTCCATTCCAAACTCCTCCCACACGGATCCTACCTTCTTACCAGCCCCCTAACACGTGCCAACAGCTCTGTTACTTCCATTTAATTTTATTTCTGAGATACATGAATGTTGCTGTACGTGTGTGGGAGTCACAGAAAGAGAAAAAGATAGTGAGGTGGGAGAGATAGTGAGGTGGGAGAGATAGTGAGGTGGGAGAGATAGTGAGGTGGGAGAGATAGTGAGGTGGGAGAGATAGTGAGGTGGGAGAGATAGTGAGGTGGGAGAGATAGTGAGGTGGGAGAGATAGTGAGGTGGGAGAGATAGTGAGGTGGGAGAGATAGTGAGGTGGGAGAGATAGTGAGGTGGGAGAGATAGTGAGGTGGGAGAGATAGTGAGGTGGGAGAGATAGTGAGGTGGGAGAGATAGTGAGGTGGGAGAGATAGTGAGGTGGGAGAGATAGTGAGGTGGGAGAGATAGTGAGGTGGGAGAGATAGTGAGGTGGGAGAGATAGTGAGGTGGGAGAGATAGTGAGGTGGGAGAGATAGTGAGGTGGGAGAGATAGTGAGGTGGGAGAGATAGTGAGGTGGGAGAGATAGTGAGGTGGGAGAGATAGTGAGGTGGGAGAGATAGTGAGGTGGGAGAGATAGTGAGGTGGGAGAGAGCAGAGTCAGTGTCTCTGGTAAAACAGCTATGTCAGTCAGTAATTTACTGGGAAGTTCCTGGGAATTTCTTTGCAATCCTTTCCAAACCTCAAAGTCAAGTTAAAATCTCCTCCATCCCTGTGTCCCTCTCAACTCCTCCCCCTCTCAACTCCTCCCCCTCTCTCATGGAAAACCTTGAGGTCTAAACAGCCACACCCAGATCAAAGTATGGAGTCAGATCATTACAGTAGACTAACTTCATGATGTTTGGTTTCCATGTCAGCGTCTTTCATGTATCAACATGTGCAGTGATGAAATAAAAAACCCTGAGGTAACTGATTCAGGGCGTTTGTGAGTGCAGAGCTGTGCAGTTTGCATGGGACTCAGAAAAAGCAATAATGTGCTAATTCAACTCAATCACACAGTGTGAAAGAGAATATAGATTAAATGCTGGTTTGAGAAAATAGTAACTGAGGAAGTTATGTTAATCAAAAGATGAATCTCTCTCTCACTATCTTATCTTTTTTAGATGTCTCTCTCACTTAAGTCTCTCTGTAACTTGTGGGGCTCCAATGCTGATCAAATACTGTCTGTTACAGCTCACTAACTCACCGCTCAAACCTTCCTTCATGACCTCCATGAATAAAAAGAAATACTGTACATTATCCTCCAGGCTTCAGTGGGAAAGGACTTTTTTAATGCCTAAAAATATATATTTTTAGAGTGTCATTGATCTATTTCTTCTGGTGTTTTGGGGTGAATGTAAATCCACAAAATCTCTTTTACACAAATGGTCTGTTCAGGCTGAAAAGTTGGTCTTGAGGAAAATGGCCACAATACTTCTATTCAATGACAGTATAAATGTGTTACCATAAGAGGTCCCACTCCACTTTCACCTGGTCTCTTTGGTGGGCTCACAAAGTCTTATTCATCACCAGGTTCTGCAATTTCAGCTACTGTAGTCACAGTGGAAGGAATACTATGGGTATGAAACGGTTCTTTCAATTACTAATTGATTTATGGATTATTTTCTTTCCTAAAGAATGCACCAAAATGGAAATCTGAATTAAGAAATTATTGCTCTCTATACCCTTTAGGACATTAGTCAGTGAGATATGAGAGAGTATTTGTTTGTGTCCATGAATCTTTACATAGAATGAGAACTAAAGTGATAGAATTGAATTTTTGAGAGAGAAAAAAAAGATTAGTCAGTTGTTCCGTTTGCTCTGAGCCAATGGAAAGAAACTTTGGTCAACAGTGATGTGATCCTAGAAACCTTACAGGGATACAGCTCAGCTGTCTAGATGACTTATGACTTAAACAGTCACAATGACTACACAATACCACAATAACACACAATAACACAATAACAGTTCATCAACCATTAGAATTTGAAACCTAAACAAGCAGATACCACAAATGCAGTGTTATTAAGTGTGTGTGTGTGTGTGTGTTCTTCGATGAGGATGTTTGTGGTCTGTGTGTAAATCTCCCTTCTCTCTACCTTCTGTGATTGTGAAACTTCCACAATCTGTCTTAGAAAACAGCCACTGGTGCCAACAACAGAGCAACAACATGACTGCTTTTAAAGTATTTATAACAAGCATCAGACATTAACATCTAGTGGGGGTTACATATTTGACAGACATCTTATAAATGGGGACATGAATTGACCTTTTCAATAACTTCCCCACGTCTTCCCCTCATGGTGATGTTAAACAAGTTATCTTCCCTCCCTCATCAGTAATGTCATCACTCATAAATGCATGTGTAAAGAGTCGTCACCAAACTGTAGTCAATAAGAACCAGGATGCATCCACTGTATTGATGGAAGATCTGGCTGTGAGGTCGTACATCCTCTTCCAGTCATAGATAACTGCTCCATTCATGGATCCAGCCTCTAAGATTCCCAAATTGCATCATCTTCACAATGGCTTCTATTCTGTTCCTCTTTGTGTGGTGATGACTGCCCCCGTCCCCCCATCCCCCGTCCCCCCTCATGCCGTCATTTCATGCCCATTTCCGTTGAGCTGGTCGTCTTTGTACTTACTGACCTTTGTACAGTGTGTGTGTGTGTGTGTGTGTGTGTGTGTGTGTGTGTGTGTGTGTAGGTGGCCAGTCAGTTCTTACATTGTGTCCCTGAGACACTGATGTGGTAAAAATCTACAGGAAGTCCCCCACACACACCACAGGATGTAACCTTTCCTATACAACTTTAGACTTCCTCTGGATCCCAAACTAACCACTCACCTCAACTTACTGTTTGAATCAACAGCTGTGAAGGATGTGGTTAAATACCCAGCAGCCTGGATGCACAGTGGGGGGTGACTATGGGAAAACTTCTTACTTACCTGCACTTTTACAAATGTGAATCAGAATCATTTAATTATTGCAAGGTTCACATTTAAATCTGTTTCAAGGGTCTAATGACTTTTTGTCCATTTGAAGCACTTGAAATACTATTTAGGTTCCTATAATTGGTATTAAATGATTAAAAATACATTTGATCCCACCACCTTGTGTAGGGTCATTCAGAGTGAGGTCATCACAGAGGTGGAGGAGGAAACAGGTGGTGACACAGTGAGGTGACTTCCTGTGACATAAACACATCACTTCCTGTGGGTGAAGATCCTGACCACTCTACTCCTCTGCTAGTGATGACACACACATTCAAAGTTAACATTGCTCAACTGCAACTGAGGATATCTGAGAAGAAGAGAGGAGGAAACCCAAGCTACCCTAAACCAAGCTACCCCAAACCAAGCTACCCCAAACCAAGCTACCCCAAACCAAACTACCCTAAACCAAGCTACCCTAAACCAAACTACCCCAAACCAAACTACCCTAAACCAAGCTACCCCAAACCAAACTACCCCAAACCAAACTACCCCAAACCAAACTACCCCAAACCAAACTACCCCAAACCAAGCTACCCTAAACCAAGCTACCCCAAACCAAGCTACCCCAAACCAAACTACCCCAAACCAAGCTACCCCAAACCAAACTACCCTAAACCAAGCTACCCTAAACCAAGCTACCCCAAACCAAACTACCCCAAACCAAACTACCCTAAACCAAGCTACCCTAAACCAAGCTACCCCAAACCAAGCTACCCTAAACCAAACTACCCCAAACCAAGCTACCCTAAACCAAACTACTCTAAACCAAACTACCCTAAACCAAGCTACCCTAAACCAAACTACCCTAAACCAAACTACCCCAAACCAAGCTACCCTAAACCAAACTACCCTAAACCAAGCTACCCTAAACCAAGCTACCCTAAACCAAACTACCCTAAACCAAACTACCCTAAACCAAACTACCCTAAACCAAACCAAACTACCCTAAACCAAACTACCCTAAACCAAACTACCCTAAACCAAACTACCCTAAACCAAACTACCCTAAACCAAACCAAACTACCCTAAACCAAACCAAACTACCCTAAACCAAACTAACCCTAAACCAAACTACCCCAAACCAAACTACCCTAAACCAAACTACCCCAAACCAAACTACCCTAAACCAAACTACCCTAAACCAAACTACCCCAAACCAAACTACCCCAAACCAAAC
Source organism: Neosalanx taihuensis (assembly GCA_030340665.1). Taxonomy (NCBI): domain Eukaryota; kingdom Metazoa; phylum Chordata; class Actinopteri; order Osmeriformes; family Salangidae; genus Neosalanx; species Neosalanx taihuensis. Next base: position 15,149,444 of record CM059300.1, on the reverse strand, counting down.
TACCCCAAACCAAACTACCCCAAACCAAACTACCCTAAACCAAACTACCCTAAACCAAACTACCCTAAACCAAAGTACCCTAAACCAAACTACCCCAAACCAAACTACCCTAAACCAAACTACCCTAAACCAAACTGCCCTAAACTTCCCCATTTCCAACAGAATGTACTGTATTTGTCTCGTACCCATTGGAATGTTTCCATGTTTGCCAATTGTTGTTCTTGAATTTTGCAACATCAGCATTTTGTAAGATTGAGCAGTAAATGGCCTAATATGGTCCGTGTAGGTGACCTGGTCATCATCCAGGACTCAAACTGACTTTTAACAGAAAAACCTGCGCTGAACAGTATTGTTCTCCGCTTCTATTCTTCTTTATGTATAAAAATATATATAATTGAAAATACACTTAATGCCTATAGGTTCTGTCCCAATCCATTGTAACACACAGTTATTTAATGTATTTTCCCTTTTCTATTTAATCGACCTTAACTAAGAGTCCATCGTGTGTTCGGTTGATGACCTTGAACACTCACCTCTGGCTTCACGTCTCGCGCTGTTGCTGTCCACGGCAGCACGAGCAGCACATAAAGCAGCACATGAAGCAGCAGTCCGCGCGACATCATCTCACAGATTATAATAACTTCTGTAGAACTTCTGCACTTCAGTCTGGCTCCTTTCTTGATGTCAAAACATTATCCGCCTGTTGTGAAACTCCCTAAAAAGTGCTGAGCAGTAACGCTCTTGCCACGAAGCAACGACCGATTGAGGAAAAAATTGTTGGAAAAAAAAAATATATATGTATTTACTCTACTTTGCATTTGTTTCTTCCGTGCATTTCTTTCTTGTTCACGCAGCAGTAATCCTAAATTACGAACAAATTATGAATTTTGGGAGAAACTGCTGATAATGTTTTCAACGGGTTTGACTCATTCCATATTTAGCAACTGACAAGTCTACTTTGTGTTTTCATAATCGCTGCTCCACAGTGAGTTAATCCTTCGTAGTTAAGGTAGTTTGTAGTTAAAGTTCTTAATCCGGATTATTTGGATGCTGTTCCTCTTCAGAGCTGCAGACGTGTTCCTCTCTGGAGGTGCTGCAGGAACATTAATAACCCCTTCAGAGTTTAACCCTTCCCCTTTACAGCAAGATCATCGAGCATATAGAATATGTCGAGATATATTGTTGTGACATTGGATTTAGAAACCTTTTTTGTCTGAAAATCTCTTTGTCTCGTTCCCATTTTACGTTTACCCATATTGCGTTTAAGTAAACTCTAGCAAAATTACTACTTGACAAATTCTTAAATTTGGAACCTCAGTCTCCGATTACAATGTTTGAATCCATGTGTTGGATACTTTATACTCGTTGTCCAAATCCGGATAAATATAGACCTATATGTTTTATACACAATTATATTAATTTATTATAGCAAAATTATATGTATATAGTATCACTACAATTACAGCAATTAAATAGAACTGTGATTCTTGAATGCATGTTGTGATTGGATTATGAATTAATTTCTGTCAAATGAAGCATACAATGATACCTAATATGATCTGGTTAGCCTAAGAAAATATCGACAAATTATCATTTTAGAAGGTATTTATCTTCACTTAAACTGTACTGTGCTCTGCTTTTGTCACTAAAAATCATCTTTTTGCATGTTCTCTACAGTAGTGTATACTGCCACCTGTTGTAGAACGCAGGAAGCGCACATTAATTTTTAAACTAGATCTCCAGAACACCTATACCTATCATCCCTGTGCATAAACACACACACACACACACACACACACACACACACACACACACACACACACACACACACACACACACACACACACACACACACACACACACACACACACACACACACACCAGGCTGCCTTGGTTGTCATGGTTGACCCCCCCCCCCCCTCCCTACATCCTCATGGTTCATGTGACACACTGAGGCAAGCAGAGGGGTTTAATTGTGATGAGAGAGGGTAGGATTAGGGACTACTGTGTATGAGGGAACCTGGTAAAAGAAAGAAGGCCATTTTGTCCGGTCACTGCTGTGCTAACACACTCCAGCGCACTGGAATGCACACATGCACACACACAAACACAATCGCAGCACATATGCCCACAAAGCAGAATGAGTCAACAAGCATTAGAGATCCATTATGATCGACATCGTCACAACAAACAGAGAAACATCTGTTTTCCAAAGTGTTTTTTTAATGTTTCTTGGTTTTTCATCTCCTTCTTTACTTTTGGGGCGAACACTGAAAATACAACAACAACAACAGACCTCAGATTCATCTTTTTTCATATCATTAACAAAAACATGTAGTTACAGTGAACACACATCACTTTGGGACCAAACAACAATCTTTTTATTCACAGGGTGGAAGGGAATGTGTTATACAGGAAGTGTCTCCATGGAGTAAACGACACCCATATGTGCTTTCTGTCAAAAAGCAGGTACCGGTCGATACGTTTGGTGGAGTTAATTCAAGGGTTAACCACAGCAACATGTAATAGTAGGTTAATATTACAATAATATGAACATGTGAGACTTAAAACATCACAGACTAACAAAGATATGTGCATTAAATTCAACAGAGGCCAACATTTCTGTTCTATAGGGTTTTAAGGAATTATTCCCTTTTATGCTTTATTGAAAGAAGAATTTGTTAAGGTTTAGAGAGTATTACAGCAGGCTATATCATATCTAACAAATATTTTGGTTTGAAAATTGTTTCTAAACTGTCCCATAGACCATCAGAGTCAAACTCACAGAAAAGAACTCCAAAGTGTAGAGAAAACCTCTATCTTGTTTTCTTTTGTTCAAACACTGGACTCTTGTTCCGATATAAACTTCTTTCCCTTTTCTTTCTGTTTTGGGGTTCAGTCATAATTTTCCACTGTCACTTCTATAAAAACAAGACCACGTTGGCCGACAAATAGTTATCACAAACTAGCTAAGCAGTTTACTCACAGACTACTAAACCAACAAACTACTCAAATGAGTTTGGGTATAATACTATAGAAAAGCCCCATACAGTTTACGCCTAAAGGTAAACATCTAACAAGAGCACCATATTATAATCCCATCCAATCACATTGACTTAAGAGTCGGCTCCTCCGTTGATACCTCCTTATTTTCCGCTGAGCCCCTTTCATTGGCCGCATCGATCTGAGATCTGACAGGTGATTCATCCAATCGGGGCATTTCTACCTCCTCTCCTTGGCTGACACTGGTTGGGCCCGGGGCCGGCTGGTCCGTTGGTTCGTTGCTGGTGTTAAGGAAAGCTTGGTATTGGTTCCAGAACCCAACAGAACTTCTGGTGGCTGGGGCATGACAGGAAGTAGAGGGTGTGGTCGCAGGAAGTCGCTCAGCGGCTGCACGATTGCTTCTTGCAGGGGGACGTGTTGTCTTGACAACCCCGCTGTGATGCTTCATATGTCCCTGAGGTTAAAATGGAAAGTATTTTGTAACGTTCATCTCAACCTACTGCTGACTCCAAAATTTAGGCAGACTAGTTCAGCGAAGTTCACAAACCTTCTTTATAAATGACCAAAAGATACAATTTAATAGAGCATTTCCTTATAATGTACAACATAAACATTTGGTTATCTGCTTCTCATTAGTCTCAAGTTTACTTCAAAAATCCTCTTACCTTCAGTCCACTGCGGCTGGCGTATTCTTTACCACACTCTGCACAGCTGTAGGTCTTCTTCTCAGGTCGAGACATTGGCGGGGGCAGGGTGGGGGCCATGCTCATGGGAACTGTAGTTTCCAGTCTTTCACTTGCCGGCCCAGAATCCATCCTGTCTTCCTTTCCATGGAAACTAAAATGAAACCCTTGTCTGGTTTCCCTTATGAAGGTGGCAGCGCTCTGGGGGACAGAGGTACTCTCACCACCGCTTGTGAAGGTGGCAGCGCTCTGGGGGACAGAGGTACTCTCACCACCGCTTGTGTCCAGAGTTTCAGACATAGATGCCATCCTAGGCTCCGCCTCCAGCACAGGGGCGTGGTCATACTTTGGTGTTGCAGATGGACGGACTTCAGCCCTCTCCTCCTCCTCCTCCTCCTCCTGCTTCTCCTGTTGGGAGGTTTGGGATCTGGAAGGCTGGTCCGTGTCAGGACCAGGAGTTAGTTGGGCTTTGAAAGGTTCAGGGCTCGTCGTAGGGGCGGTGGAGGTGGGGATCAGGGTAGGGCAGGGGTGTGCTACAGGGGCCCCATGGGTAGGTGTGCTCAGCAGGTCTTCCAGGTTGGATCTGGGTCCTGGTAGGAAAACATCCATGGATGGGCTGTTGTCATCCATGGAACTCTCAGATATCCCAAGGCTTGGCATGCATATGGGCTTGGGTAAAGGAGGGGAAGTTGGAATGGCCTTGCTACCTGGAGTGCTGTATGCATCCAGGACATCTTGACTTTCAGCCTGTTTTTCTTCAGGAACAGGTGAGCCTTCGTCTCCCAGAGGAGGACATGGAGACGGAGCGCTGACACACAGGACAGGAGGATCCACACGGCCAGTGGGCGGAGTGTGTGAGTCAGGGTTCAGAGAGGGGTCAGGACTGAGGTCCGAGGGAGGGATCAGGTCAGGGCTGGAGGAGAGAGACCTGCCGGGGTTTCCAGTGCTCTCTAATGATATGACACCAGCAGAGATAGGCACAGTAACACCAATGGATGCTGGGAACTGGCTACGGGCTGGGCTCTTTGATTGGCTGCCAGAGGCTGGTGGGAAGGTCCCAGAGGAAGGGGTGTCAGGGGGCTGGAGATGGGTGGCTTCTGGCTCTCCTAGCTGCTCAGACAGAGCGTCCTCTGTGCCCTCCGGTGGCAGCTGCCCTCCCAGATGCATGCGAATGTGGTGCTGCAAAACGAGGGCATTGGTGAATTTGCGCTGGCACAGTGGGCAAGAGTTCTGGGCACGGGCGTTGGGTGGGCGGGCTCGGTGGGTGGCCAGGTGGGAGCGTAGGCTGGCCTTGGTGGAGAAGGAGCGGCCGCACAACTTGCAGGGGAAGGGGCGCTCCCCCAGGTGGGTGGCCTGGTGGAGGCGCAGCGCTCTGGGGCAACTCAGTACACGCAGACACACGCCGCACTGGTTGGGCGCCAGGGCACCTGCTGCACCCATGATCCCCAGGGAGGGAAGCATGGCTCCGGCCAAAGCGCTCGCCCCGTTAGCACTCATCCCCAGTGCTGCGACCATCTCCCTGGTGAAGTTGGAGATGGAGGTGGAGGGGTGGGTGGAGGAAGGGGGGGAAGCCATCACATAGGTGCTGGAGGTGCTGGCACCCATGAGGCCACTGGTAAACAAACCCATGGAGGAGGAGGAGGTGGCCAAGCTGCCGGCTAAGGCTTCAATGGAGGAAGTGGTGGAAGAAGAGGAGGCCCATGGGTGAGAGTTGCCTGGATCTTTCTCCAGCTTCTCAACCAGCCTCTGCAGTTTGGAGGTGTCTGAAGATTGGATGGAAGTGGAGGAGGACAGGGAGGTAGTGGAGGTGGAAAGGCCCCCTTGGGTTTTGGGGTAGTGGGAGAAGGGGAAGGAGAGCTGGGAGTGGGTAGTGGAGGAGAGGTGGTGAGAGCTTGGGGGTGGAGGACGGAGGAGGCCCAGGCTAGGGTGGTGTTGAGGGTGTTGGTGGGAGGAAGAGGAGGAGGAGGCGGAGGGGAAGAGGAGCTTGGGGAGATGGGCCAGCTGAGAGTAGGTGGACGGTGGAAGCATCGGTGTGTGTGGCGGGGTGTTCTCGTCAAAGCGCTGCTGCTTAGCCCCCTTAAAGAAGCCGGCCATGGCGGAAGAGGCGGCGGAGGAGGAAGAGGCGCCAAGGAGGGAGGATGCCAGGGAGGATGAGGAGGAGGAAGAAGAGGAGGAGGTGGGAGTGTGAGATGAAGTAGAGGATATAGAGGCCGCAGCAGCAGCAGCTGCCGCAGCTCGGTTGAGTTGCAGGATGGAGTGGGCGGTGGAGATCAGGGCCAGGTCCATGCTGGGGGGCAGGGGCAGGGAGGAGGGCGGGGCTCCTCCTGTTGACGCCCCCATGGGGAACCCCCCTACACCCCCACCCATCTCCAGACCGTCTCCGTAGGGATCGTCTTCCGCTCTTCGTTTGCGGCGTCGCTGTGCGGCACTGAGATTAGAGCTGCTACTACTACTGGTACCAAAGCTTTGTCCCTGCTCAGACCCTCCCATGGATCCAACAGCTCCGATAGCCGAGCCAAACAGAGAAGGGGGCAGGAGGGAGAGAGAGAGCTCAGGGTTCTGTTCCCGGTGCCGGAGGAAGTGAACCTTGAGGTTTCCTCGGGTGGTGAAACGACTCAAACACACAGGGCACTGGTAGGGCCTCTCCCCTGTGTGGGAGCGGAGGTGGATCTGAAGGGACGAGTCGCTGCTGAACATTTTCCCGCAAAACCTACAGGCGTGCTGCAGGCGTCCGGACGAGCTGGAGGAGGACGATCCGGTGGATGCCCCTCCCCCCGATCCAGACTGCAGAGCCTCCTGGAAGGGGGAGGCCAGAGTGGCGGTGGTGGGCATGGGAGGGGTGAGGAAGGACAGACCACTGTGCCCACTTGCTGAGGTGGTATTGGGGGATTTCTCATGGAGGTAGCGGGTGGGTAAGGCTAGCGATAAGGCCAGTGGATAGTTGGAGGAGGCCATGGAGGAGATGGCTGAGGAGGCTGAAGAGGATGAGGAACTGACTGAAGGACGGACACTGGTGCCTGGGTACGCGTTAGCCCCTGATGCCCCCTCCATGTGGGGCTTGTGAGGGCGCAGGATGTGAGAAAGGGGGTGGCTGGGCTTCAAGGGCTTTGACATCGACTGTGGGGGGAGCAGGGATGAGAAACAAGCCAGGAGTGGGGCTACAGAGGTAGGGGGCTGGGAAGGCATGGTGGTAGTTTGGGGTGGGCTGGGGTCCCTGTCGTTGCCCCCCTCCAGACATAACTGTGGCAGAGGGGGAAGGAGGAGCTGGGGAGTGTCCAGACCACAGGAGGCTCCACCCAGCCGGAGGACCTGTCTGCAGATCTCCTCTGTCATCTGCATCTGATGGATCTGCCTCTGCTGTAGCACCCTGAGCTCCTCCAGGATCAGGGCGATGCTCAGGTGGGCCCGAGGTGGAGGGGCAGAGGCTGACGAGGTGACACCTGGGCTGGGGGAGGGTGTTACGGGGCTGGGGGGGCCCTCTGGAACAGGGCTGGGGCTGCCGGGGTGAGGCGGAGGACATAGGGAGGCTGAGGAGGAGGAAGAGGAAGAAGAAGTGGTGGTGGTGGCTGACACACCCAACTTTGGAGAGGCCATGAGGGTACGAGAGGTCTGACTGGGGGAAGGAGAGGATGTGGTGTCTGGGAGGCACAGACCAGTGAGGGGCTGAGTGGGAGAGGACAAGGGCAGGGTGGAGAAGGCTGGGGAGAGGGTAGTTTGAAGCTCAGTGTGAGACCCAAGACAGGGGTTGGACTGGCTCGGAGAACAGGAGAGAGAGAGGCCCTCACTGGGCAGAAAGGGCTTCTGAAGCCCCCCAAAGGTGTGGTCGGGAGCTGGGGGAGTTTGATAGCTCTGAGGAGGAGAGGAGGATGGAGAAGAGGAGTCCGTGGTTGGAGGAAAGTAAATTGACTTTACTGTAAACTGATCATCTGAAAACAGGAAAAAAGAAGAGAAAGAAATGAGACAACATTTTGTTATAGAAGTGCAGATTCACTCTATTCAAGAGTCTAGAAAATATGTCTATGGGTTTAAATGTAGCCATACAGCTTTTCAATAATACATCTTTAAATGTACTTTTCACTTTAACTACCTTGTATTGAACCAAACCTCCTCTGTACTTTGTCTTCATCCTATCCAGAGTGTCCTAATCCCCCTTCCAATCCCCTTGGTCTGCAAACCTACACCATGCACAGCCTACCTTGTTTCCACGGCAACACAGGACAGAGGAACAATGGTATCCCCTAAAATGTCTCTCCCCCCCCCCCCCCCCCCGCCCCAACCCCCACCGAGAAGAAGAGATACACAGGTACGCTGACATGCTTGCTCACCAACACTACCCCCTCACACACCAACACTAGCCCCTCACACACCCACACCTTTTTAGCTCTGCCTTTCATCTATGTCAGCCCCCCCCCCCCCCCCCCCCTCATGACCCAGTAGGGTGCTTGAGGTCAGGCCCTATTTGGGTACTGGACACTGTATCATGATCCTGATTGGCTGACAGACTTGACCTTAAGAACACTGAGGTCACATTCCTTGTAGGTTTTTTAGGAAGGCTGAGGAAGAGGTGGGGGGGGTTAAGAAAAACAAATATCCAGATAGACGTGATGACTCACAGACCATCAGACTCAAGTTTCTGGGGAAACACACTAATACACACGCACACACAGACAATGCTACAGTTGCCCAAATGCTACAAGACACTTTGTCTCTGTAACTGGAGTCCCAATGGACATACACAAAGTACACAAACACAAACCCACACAAGCACTCACACACTGCTTGGGTATGTTTACGCCTCACTGCTCGGGCACAAAAGGGCCCTATGGGAACAATGAGGTCTAATGCTATTGCAATTACAACACCTTATACAGTGAACCTCTGAATGTGATCGTCCTCTACCTCATCCTTCCATCTGCTCAACTCTTCAATTTCAATTAATAACTTGGAATCGAATACGGCAGCTAATTATCCTGATCTCTCTTTCCTATGTGCTGTTTCACACTTCCTCTCGTGATGTGTGGTCTGTCTTTGAACATGGCAGCCCCAGAGGAGGGAAGGACACTTTGGGCATTAGAATACTGAACCAAGGTAATTGTAGAGGGGGAGAAGAACATCTCTTCAAGCAGTAACATCTAAACAACGATATCATCCGGACATTTCTGATCCCTTGCAACACAGCTGTGTTGATAGAAATGCAAAGCCCAATACACCCGAGGACCAAGCATATATGTAAATGCTATGTTAATTGTCACACTCATTTCAACGGAGCCTAACTATCTAGTTTTACTATTACAGACTAATACAAACTTAAGAGAGAGAGAGAAAATAAAAGTTAGTTCCCAAGCAAACAGCTTTGGTACAGTTTCTACTCAGTGTCTAAACAGTTGATAAGCTGTGTTAATAACAGTGGGGTTCTCACCATGCTCCATAAGCTGCTGGGGACGAGTCTGTTTCCGACGAGACATGCTGGACTGGACTGATGCAGAGGCACATGGGCCAACACAGTGATCTTATTCTTTCTCCCTGCACGCTGAAAAAGTGATTCACTAAATTAGACTTGCTAGAAGAAAGTCGTCTATCACATAAGAATCATATGAGTTGATTGGAACACGGAGTCCATCCCTGAACATCACTGTGAAAAAGAGCATCTCATGAAAGCCAGTCTGGAGGGACATGTGTGACCATTTCAGTCTCCAAGTCCCCCTTTTCAAACACATCGTTCCCCCCCACCCACCCCACCCACACAGACACACACACACACACACACACACAGACACACACACACAGCCCACTTGTTCATCCACTACTTTGCATTCAAATGGCGAATGAACACCCTTTCTTTTGCCGTTATTGCTCCTCCTGGCTGAATCTACCCCTCCAGGATTCTGCTTTGTTGACAGTTAAGACTGAACTACATTCTGTCACCTAACATTATCATGAAACTGACCTGTGACTATCAGCATAGTAGCGAATACACACGTGTTAAGTTGTCAAGTCAGTATTTAAATCCTACTTCAGCTCTACTGCCATATGCTGGCTTGTATGTCAAAACTGTCAGAAGCCGGTGAACATAAAATGAAGATAAAGGTTTATCTTATCTCTAAATTTTAAATATTTGAAGTTCTAAAGCCAAGTTAGGCCTTAAGTTACACCTTGATACTCTCAAGAATTCAGATGGCAGTAATTGACCTTCAGTGATGCTCCATAATAATGTACTTTACAGGACATTCCTATGAGCTCCATAAACAGAGCAGTGAATGAACAGGAATGTCCAACAATGCTGCTGCAGCTGACTGCACTTCACCCTCCGCGAGCCTCCAGAACACACAGCACCCTCCGCGAGCCTCCGCGAGAATCCAGAACACATAGAACTGCTGCCGCGAGACACAAAGCCTCACATTCACCCTCCAGCTCTGCTGCTCAGCACGTGGAGGGGGAATGAATGATAGAGACAGACCAAGTGGAGAAAAAAAAACTTTGAGGCCTAACCTACTCTATATCAGCGGGCTACTCTATATCAGCCCCCCCCCCCCCCCCCCCAGCGCGCGCACAGACAGGCATCAGGACAGTCTGCTTTTTTAATCTGTTTAAATGTAATGATGACCTTCCTGTACCACACCAATACCTGCAACAGCTCAGGAAGGGATTTCTAACCTGGCAGCAGTCCCAGTCCTAGATATGGTATTAGGCCTACATGAATCACATTGAATATCGTCTTTAATTGAGTCCTTTACCTTAGCCTACCTTAGGCCCACTTCAAGTATTTAGAGCATATATGTTCCTGACATTCCAACACCCTCATCCACATTAATCATTTTGATCCTTATATAGCTTGTGCTACATGTCATATTGTTGGAATATCATGTTATCAGTCTAGTCTTGCTGGTCCAGCGGATTACAGACCAACACACTCATTTACAACCTTGGCTGTTTCACCTCAAATTGCCTGATTGCCACCAAGCAGGCCTTAACTAGTCTCAACTAGCCTATACGCTCTGAGCCAAATACGTCTTTTATATGTTTAAATCGCACTAATCACTAGTCAAAACGTTTAGTCCAATTCAAGGTGATTAATTTATATTTTACTTTGTCAATCTGTCAAAATGATTGTGTTTTGATTTTGTCTTACAATGTACTGATGTGGCCTACACGTAAACAATTATAAATAGGCTATAACCTATAAACCTGTTCCAAAACCATTTACAATTACTTAAATCCTCCATGTGTTGATAAAGTAAACATTTCTAATATATATTACATCTTAAAATCAAACACACGTAAGAATATCATCAAAGGCATTTAAGCTAACTGTTTCCCTGTTGTGCCAACAATGCATTTGTGTTTTTCGTGCCATCTTGTCCCCCTGAATGTGATCTTGATCAGAAGTTTGACCTGCACGAGCCTCCAGCTGCACGAGACTGAACCTCCAGCTGCACGAGACTGTACCGGGACCTGTTGCATGCCGGCGCGCGCGCTCCGATCATAACTAGTTATGATTCATAAATTTTTATGACTGTTCAAAAATATCGCTGCAAATTATTCACATTAATCGGATTCGTCGTCTAAAGAGTGTTTGGTAACTCACCATGCTGGAGATTCTGATGTTAGTCAGGTTTATAAAATGATACTTTATGTTTTAAAGGCTCCGGATCTCAGCGCAGCGTTTCCTGATTCCACAAAGATGCGCAGTCGTCCCTCTGACAGCCTCGCGCTACACCGCATCTTTACATTATTTATATACTAGTCGGTCATTTGTACAAGTCTATTTGTTTTTTTTTATATATATATATTTTTTTTTGGTAAATTTCTCACTGATACACATAGAGGCGGGTTGAGACAGGCTTCAATGCGCTATGAGAAGTGGATTATCCTTCCTGTCTGCCCCCCTCCCCTCCACCCTCTCCCTCCCCCCCTCCCCTCTTTGTATGAGCTCAGGGCGGCCTGGTCAGGCCTGTCTGCGGCTCTGCAGCTGTCTGTGCGTCTGTCTGGCCGTCTGTCTGTCCGTCTTATTCACTCTACTTTCCAATAGGCTAATTAATGTCTCCTCGCTTTATATCCTCCAGATGAAAAAAATGGTTCAGACAGATCATGTTTTATTGTACTTTTATCTATATATTCAGCCTCTCGCTTCGCTTCTATCGATGAACCGTTTCCAGTTCAGGCATTTGGTTTCTATAATGTCACCAACCAGAAAACCACACTGAGATCATGTTCACTGAGTCATCTGGAGTTTATGAACTGAGCACACATTCCCTGTAGTTGTTCATAAGATATTGCCCAATTTTTACTTTTATTTTATTGTATCTTATTATTTTGTATCTTATTTAAGTTCCATATATGTTCTTGGTTTGCTCTATCCTGCCACAGTAAATGCCATGTTTGTGTAACTTGTGTAACCGATTCTGATACTGAACAGAATCGTTTTTTGTTTCTTGGTATGAGAGATACTTAACTTAGAAATAAAACCAAAGCAGAAACATGTATTAGAGGTATGGAAACAAAACATCCTTATGTAAACTTCTGGAAGCCTTGAAACTTTAGCATTTTCATGTTGATCATTAATGTAATTTGAAAAATAAGTCTCATAGATTAGTTTAAGAATGAGAGTTTATACAGTAAATAGAGAGATGCAGTTCAGAAGAGAGATCGAAATATATACCGGTAGATCATGTATATTGAAACATTCTTATTTAATTCTAGTTGTGAAATATCTCCTTTGTAACGAACTAATAACGGAAGGTTTGTACGCTAATATAAACACCTTGAAATAGGCCAACTGTCTGTCTCATCGGAGACATACTGTAATAATCCACTAGAGGGCGCTCCCTAATACAGTAGTATGGTGTATAGTGGTGACTGGTAGTTTGATCAATACAAATATGTTCATTAACACCTGTATTGAAATGTATTATATGTTGTAGTGATATTATTATTTTTACAGATAGAACCTGACTTGACACAACAGCCAAAATCAGCCTTAGACACTATTTTAAAACGTAGATATGATTATTGTTGTTGTTATTATTATAATTACCACACACTAATTATTAGTTCTATGCAGCAAAGGATATGCAGTTCAGAGCCTCTGATGGAAATGAACTCAGTGCTTTTAATGTAAATGTAATTTAAATGTAAATGTGTGTTTGAATTGATTCAATAACACAATAACTGGATCACTCAGTCACTTTGTTGTACCACCCAAACTTTTTTTTAATGACTTCTAATCTGTGATCAATACCCAGTTCTAGTTTAGATTTTGGTTCCACGTACAATTGGTACAGCAGGTACCCTGTCTCTCTCTCTCTGTCTCTCTCTCTGTCTCTCTCTCTCTCCCCCCCTCTTTCTCTCCCCCCCCTCTCTCTCTCTCTCTCTGTCTCTCTCTCTGTCTCTCTCTCCCCCCCCCCTCTCTCTCTCTCTCTGTCTCTCTCTCTGTCTCTCTGTCTCTCTCCCCCCCTCCCCCCTCTCTCTCTCTCTCTGTCTCTCTCTCTGTCTCTCTCCCCCCCCTCCCCTCTCTCTCTCTCTCTCTCTCTCTCTCTGTCTCTCTCTCTGTCTCTCTCTCTGTCTCTCTCCCCCCCCCCTCTCTCTCTCTCTCTCTCTCTCTCTCTGTCTCTCTCTCTGTCTCTTCCCCCCCCCCCTCTCTCTCCCTCTCTCCCCCCCCTCTCTCCTAAGAGTCCTCAAAGGTCAGACTCTGTGCTTAAGCAGACATAGCAGAGGACAGGAATCCTTTAGGATAATCCTACATGCACTATCTACACATACGGTCATTCACTGGCTAGGACCAAGCGCAGCCCTGCTCCCTCCTTCAGAAGCTGCAGGTAAGAGAACACATCACTTTGGGTTGTTAGGATTATTCTAACAAACTAAGTACATAACTAACAGAAGGTTAGTTAAATCAAAACCAGGGGAGAGTCTAACAGAAAGAACCAGTTAGAAGACAAACAAGTTAACTACGCAGGTGGAGCTGATCTCTTGATCCTTCCAACACTTCTCAACTGGGTCATGTAAGAAACAGACTCACAGCCTGATTATATTGACCTTTGCTGAACTCCTTGTTTTCTGAATGCGTAGTTGTGTTAAAGTTAGGTCATTTATTAAGGGTCTTCTATGAATACACTTTATAGGTATGTTAGATGGTGTTTCATTACCAAGAAAGCTTAATGGTTCATGATTAACAACAGATAAAGGGGGACAGTTGGAGCAGCAGTGTTTTCTCTTATCTTCCTCACCTGCTTTTTCTGTAAGGAGCCAGTGAGTGACTCCAGGACAGTTGTTGTAAGATTCTCACTGACAACATAGCAAAACATAGCATGTTAGCATATAGCATAACATTACAGGGGTTCACACCTGTACTAGCATAGCACAAATAGAGATTTTTATCAGTTTTCGTGAAGTTTCTTTGCTTTCTTTCCTGTGGAGGAATCGATCTTGGTCACAAATACAGATACAAAACACACACACACACACAAACATACACATTCACCATTGAAACCGGTCTGTTTTTGGTGCTTCTTCCCATCTCTAGTGGCGAATCTGTTGCCATGGCATCCCTGGAGGAGGAGCTAACCTGCTCTGTGTGCCGTGATGTCTTCCACCAGGCCCCTCCTCTTCCCTGTGGCCACACCTTCTGCCCCGCATGCATCCGAGAGGCCTGGGGGCGGGGCAACGCAGGGCCCAAGGGCCGCTTCAACTGCCCCCAATGTCAGGAAGATCAGGGGGTGGTGGCGTGCGACTGCTGCCCTCCAGTGGTGGAGGGAGAGGAGGTTCCCGTGGCAATGAAAACGTGTTTACGGTGTGAGGTGTCTCTGTGTGTGGAGCACCTGCAGCCTCACCTGGAGCGCCCCGCCTTCCGCACACACCCCCTGGTGGAGCCGCTAGGGGACCTGTCCCATCGCAGGTGCCCCACACATGAGGAGGTGTTCCGCTACTACTGCGCTGATGAGAGAGTGTACGTGTGTGCGGACTGCATACTGGAGGGGGGCCACGCTCAGCACAGAGTGAAGGGGCTGAAGAAGGTGGAGGAGGACCTGAAGGTTAGCTGCTTCTGTTGGAACCTCATCTTCTCTCCTAGATGAAAGCCTTTGAGCTGGAGTGGTGAGGGAGTTTTAAAAGCTTGTGTAGCGAATCCAAACGCAGCGTGTGTTTGTGTGTGCGTGTGTTTGTGTGTTTGTGTGTGCGTGTGTGCGTCTCCACAGGTCATCCTGCAGACGCTCCTCCAGAAAGCAGAAGAGAAGCTCAGAGAAGGAGAACGGATTCTTGAAGAACACCAGAACACCGACCGCATCGTGACGGTGAGATGTCAACATTTGACTCAACCCTTGACCTCTAATCTGGCCATGGTTGACTAACGATTATCAAAAAACTAAAAGTTTAATACTTGACCTGTTTGATGGACACATTCTCAGGACATGTCGGCTGCAGACGACGCCCATGTGGAGGGTTTAGGAAGCGCCCTGCAGGAGCAGGTGGACAGGTTGGTCCAGGCCCTGAGAGAGAGCACCAGGGCTGAGAGGCAGCAGGCCATGGAACGTCTCCAGGAAGACTGCTACAGGGTGAAGGGAGATCTGAGCCAGACACAGGGCATCCAGCACTACCTGGGCTCCCTGCTGGAGGAGACAGACCCCTTCTTACTCATCTGGGTAAGACTTCATGCTGAGAGGAGGACCATGTGAAAGTCATCAACCACCTCCACAAGACAGCCAAACACAAAACTCCCTTCACTACATAATGTGGCAGATCATTTTAAAATCTTAACAGTAAATCCCCTGTTATAAAGGAACCAGTTCAACCTTTAAAAATGTCACTAAATGAAACTGAAGCAGGTTTGAAGGTTAATCAGTTTACCGCTTGTCCATCTGGTCAGAGACTATTACATTCATGCAGGATTTACAAGTATTAACAGCTTTGTGTTGCAGTCAATTAGAAGTTAACTGATGTGTATTTTACTGTGCAGGTGATCAACCAACCAACCTCCATTCTTTTTCTTCTCTTTACAGGCTTTTCAGTCTGATGATTCAAAGTAAGTCAAATGAAAAAAAGAAAGAAAAGTAACTGACTGATTGAGATACTGTTTTGCTGGATGCTGCATAGTGAGATGAGTGTAACAAATAGAGATGCTCTTACATTTATTCATTTAGCAGATGCTTTCATCCAAAGCGACTTCCAGGAGAGAGCTTTACAAAAGAGCATTGGTCACTGATCATAACAACTTGATAGACCCAAAACATTGTGTGTTACATTTACATTTAGTCTTTGTCAGATTATGAAACACAACATTGTGAGAAACCAAACAAGTGCCAAAGGGAAGAGCCACAAGAGCATTCAGTTAAACCAGTTACAGTTAAACAACATGAACCTCAAACGTGCAATAGTGTAACTGTAGGAAAGCAAGTAATAATATACTTCACAGAGAGTACAAGAATTTAAAATGGGTTACAACTGACCAACAAGAGCAACAAGTCCCTCAACAAGAGTCATTTTGATCCTGGTTGAAACTAACATCAGGTCCAGCAGTTATTCTGTACTGTTGAACTCCCAGAAGAAGTGCGTCTTGAGCCTTTTCTGAGTGAAAAGGGAGAGTCTGATGGAGGTGAGGAGTTCATTCCACCATTGAGGAGCCGGCACTTACCTGGTGATCAGTACAGGGTGTCTATCCAAGGTGGTAGCACTTAACCATGGCCAGTGATGTAAACACTCTGCCTCTGGGAGTCAGATGGCTCAACGGTTAAGGTGTTGGCCTCATGATCGGAAGGTTGTGAGATCGAGCTTCACCCTACTTGCCTCAGGGAGAATGTCCCTATACTTACTGTAAGGTGCTTTGGATAAAAGCATCTGCTAAATGAGTAAATGTAAATGTAAAATGTAAATGTCTTGAGATGTGTGCTTATTCTAGACCTTCCTCTGTTCCTCTGACGAACAGGCTGCTAGCCGACCTCAACTGCCCCTTATTCACCCCAGACCCTCTCAGCGTAGACAGGAAGTACATCCTGGACGACATCGAGCGCAAATACAAAGAGTTCATCACTGAAACCTTACGCTGCCTCAGTGAACTCAAACGAGCGCTCTGTAAGTGACCTTCCCTTCCAGCTGTTGTCCACATGGGATAGACGATGACAAGAATGTTCAGAAATACGTTATCAAGTTTACTGGTCAGTCATTGGTTGTTTTTCCTTCCCAGTGACCAGCTCTTTGACCCTGGACACTAACTCCGCCCATCCCCTCCTGAGTATTTCTGATGACCTGTGTTCAGCCGTACGGGTCAAGACACGACTTCCATGTGCTGCTCATCCGGAGCGCTTCGACCACTGGGCCCAAGTTCTAACGGTCCAGACATTCTCCTCAGGAACACATTACTGGGAGGTGGAGGCTGAAGGATTCTGGGATATCGCCGTCACCTACAGAAGTATTGGGCGGAAAGGCAAGGAGGGCAACGCCTTCGGAAACAACAAGGTTAATACAGTGATCTTACTCTCTTCATTACACTCTTTTGACAACTGAAATACTAATACTGATACTAAATACTAATACTAATACTGATACTCAATACTAATACTAAATACTAATACTAATACTAATACTAATACTAATACTAATACTAATACTAATACTAATACTAATACTAATACTAAATACTAATACTAATACTAAATACTAATATTAGCTTGTCTGCAGTTTAGTACTAGATGTGTTTAACTGGCCGTAGTCTCTCTGTCAGTTAACTAATTGATGAAGTGGTTTTCATTTCCCTGGATCTGTTTCCTTGACTAGATGTCGTGGAGCTTAACTCAGCAGCACGACAAGAAGCTGGCAGCTTGGCATAACCGCAGGAAGCTCCGCCTCGCCGCTCAGATGTCTGGGAACAGGGTGGGTGTGGCCCTGGACTATGGGGCGGGGACTATCACCTTCTCTGAGGTGGGCCCCTCCTCCACCCTCAGCCATCTGCACACCTTCAACACCTCCTTCACCCAGCCTGTGTGCTTGGGCTTTGGCTTATATAAAGCTGAGCTCAACAGCAGACTCTCCATAGTGAAGGTGTGAAGGAGGGATACGACAGTGACAACGAGACGCTTGTCGTCATGTTGTGAGCAGCGATGTTGTGAGAGGATAAACAGAATATGAACGGCAGGACTCTGGATATGTTCTATATTAGTTCCAGGCTTGTTTCTCTGCCCTGTGATCACAGATATTGGCAATGCTAAGTTTGACCTTAGCAAAGCTGCATATGAGGGGTTCTGAGGAAGATTGAGCTTTTTCAAGTTTATGATCTATTCCAAGGCTTTAAAACTGTAATGATTAAATAAATTATAATGTGAAAAAACAGTGCAGTTATAGTTGTGTCTTCCACACTCCAGTTACAGAAAGACCCGCCCCCCCCAGATGTGATTGGCTGGAACAGGATCGCAGGAACGTAATCGGTTACGATTATTCTTGATTCTGGACAAAGTAGACTGATTTGTCTTATTATTACTCAAGGATTTGTATTATCTTTGTTTGTGAAACCAAACCGAACATGTTAAATATTCAAACCTTTTATTCACAAACTTTATTCACAAACTCAAAATTATATTCAATTATACATTTGATTGCATAATGTCAGATGTAATTCTGTGGATGGATTTAAATGTTCTTTCATCTGTGTCCTGAATTGAAAGCCAGATCTCACTAAGTGTCAGACTAAGAAAATGACCTTCAACATCAAAAGTTGTCAGATTCTTACACTCCTGCTGCACAACCATGATGTGAGGAAAACAAGTGGGAAGTTGATAAGAAGAAGAAAGAACTGGGAGGATGGGGGACAAAAAAGGGGGCGAGAGAGAGAGGAAGAGAGAGAGAAAGAGGGAGAGAGGGAGAGAGAGAGGGAGAGAGAGAGAAAGAGGGAGAGAGGGAGAGAGAGAGGGAGAGAGAGAGAAAGAGGGAGAGAGAGAGGGAGAGAGAGAGGGAGAGAGAGAGAAATAGGGAGAGAGGGAGAGAGAGAGGGAGAGAGAGAAAGAGGGAGAGAGGGAGAAAGAGGGAGAGAGGGAGAGAGAGAGAGAGAGAGGGAGAGAGGGAGAGAGAGGGAGAGAGAGAGGGAGAGAGATCATGAAGAGAGAGAGAGGGAGAGAGAGATCATGTAGAGAGAGAGAGGGAGAGAGAGGGAGAGAGAGAGGGAGAGAGGGAGGGAGAGAGAGAGAGAGAGAGAGAGAGAGATCATCTAGAGAGAGAGAGATGTAGAGAGATCATGTAGTGATTAGTTAAATACAAGATACAAGAGAAATATACATTTTGTGTTTTTTCCACCAACAACTGACTACATCCGACTGGAATACAGGAACAAACATCTTGAACCTGAAACAGGTGACGTTCTTATTTGTTTTTTAATGACTGAAACCCAGACACTTAGACTTTTGCATTTAGATGGAACTAAATCATGGTACAGTTGATTATTATATGTTTTCTTTGTCTGAATAACTTGGTAGGTTAATCTGAACGAGCTTTTACATTGAAATCAGCCAAATTAGAAGCATATTGTTGTTTCTGGGTTCTGCTGCTTGTGTGGTTGTGTTTGCATTGTTGATGTGTTAATTGTGCTTCAGTTGTTGAGTAAAATAAGATCTTGGATCAAGGAATAGCATTTAATCCCATTACTATGTTATGTGGCCCAGAAGTTACATTTATTCATTTGGCATACGCTAAATTAGGAGTTTCTATACTGTCATTCTTATTCTATCTGCAAATAAGGATTTACTAAACTGTAGGGAAATAATGCCCCAAAACAGCTATGAACCAGTATTCACTATCATGCAGAAACTAGTTTAGTTCATGATATCCCAGATAAGATATTATTGGTGGAGTTAAGACAGGGACTGTGGAGGAGGTGGGAGACTCGTAGGGGAGCATGTTGTTGAACGTCAGGAGGGAGGAGAGACTGTGAAAGACAGATGGTCTCTCAGTGGAGTTGTTCTCCAAACTCTCTCTTACTTTCTCACTCTCTCCTGGAACCTCCATCCTCCCAAGAGAGATCCAGAACCTGACATCATCCCTTCATCCGCTTCTGTGGAAATTACCATGGATACACAATGTAGCTAGATTTACCATGGTTACACAATGTAGCTAGATTTACCATGGTTACACAAAGGATATCCCAACTTTACCATTCTCCATCTCTGCCCCCCCCCTCTCTCTCCAGGTACTCCTTGCTGAGGCAGTACACTGGAAACAACCCAAACATCAATTTGTCCTTGTCACAGGGCTCCATACGGCTAACCACACACACACACACACCACAGGAGAAACACCCCACAGAGCTGAACAGGGGAGACAGTAGAAAAGTAAAGACTCATTAAAAGAGTTGCAGAGAAAGACAACACAGACTTATTGTCTGATTATGACACTTACCTGTTAACCTGGGAATTTATAGGTTAGAAGAAGAGATTAAGAGGGACTTTATAATAATCTGCTGTTTGATTCTATGAGAAAGAGAAACATCAGTTTCCTGCCCATTTACAGAGTGACAGGAAGTCAACATACTCATGCGTCTCTGATATTTGCTATTAATTCTCCTTTTTAGCTTTAAGAAAACAAAGATTTAAATCATGCATCACTGGTCAGCTTGTTCAACGACCTTTGACCCTACTCTGCTACTGGGGCTGCTGCTTGTGTTGGGGCCCCTAGGGGCCTGTGCCCAAAATGACACGGAGCCCATCGTCTTGGAAGGGAAGTGTCTGGTTGTGTGTGACTCCACACCCTCCTCTGAGCCAGCAGGAAACGCTCTGGGCATGTCTGTCCGATCTGGGACGGGGCGGGTGGCGTTCTCAGCCACTCGCCAGACCAACCATGAGCCCACCGACATGAGTAACCGCACCATGATCATCTACTTTGACCAGGTGAGCAAATACTGCCAAACACATGAACCTTGGTTGGGTGAAGGTGAGGGATTCAAGGAGTCAAGGAGTCTTTAATTGTCTTCATTCATTCGTTGACATTTTCCTGTCGATAACAAATACGCAAATGAAAGTTCAGTTCTTCAGGCTGTACAGATGGAATTCCTTTGATTTCGACACCATTTTGTTTTTCTGGTTTTAGATTCTGGTGAATGTCGGTTCTCACTTTGACCAGGAGAGCAGTGTTTTCCTGGCACCAAGGAGAGGAGTATACAGCTTCACCTTCCATGTGGTGAAGGCCTACAACAGACAGACCATCCAGGTGGGAAAACACACAAGCTCAGCCACACCTTTACAGGAAAACACACACACATACACACACACACACACACACACACACACACACACACACACACACACACACAGAGGTGCCACCTAAACCTGTGGGTGTCTTTCAGGTCAGTCTAATGCTGAATGGGTGGCCGATGATCTCAGCCTTTGCTGGAGACCAGGATGTGACCAGGGAGGCAGCTACCAATGCAGGCCTCATCATCATGGAGAGGGGAGACAAGGCCTACCTCAAACTGGAGAGAGGCAATTTAATGGGAGGATGGAAGTACTCCACATTCTCTGGCTTTCTAGTGTTCCCCCTGTGAAGAGCCTTCAGAAGAGGGAGAGGAGGAGGGGGTAGATTTGAGTGATTGGGGGGGTGGAGGGTAATTTAATTTTAGAGAATAGAGTATGGAATTAAGGACACTGAGCTCCTTGTTGAGGTCAATTGATTGTGTACAATGTGGGCTAATGTGCAATGACTAAATCAAAGCTCTGACATCACTATGTCAGTGTTTACACTGTCGGAGCTGCTTTTGTTTATATGTTTTAATTTGGTTATGTTTCCTGCCTCTGTAGCTGTATGACACCCTGTTACACCCTGACAAGCTGTCCGGGATCCAAGTCTGTCCTGTTTACTGTCTAAATATGTTCCACATATGACATGTTCCACATAAACTATCTAAACTAAACTAAACATATATGCTCTACTTGCCTGTAAGTGCTTTCAAATCTATTAGGAAGATTTCTATAAAATGCTACATATATTAAAAGGTCTACATTTAACAGTGTGCTTCTCTGAGCTTTGACGTTAATAAGTGCTTGTGTTCTCTACAAATCTACAATACAGACCCATTGGTAAGTGAATGTCAACATATGAGTTTATGTACAACCACACAGTTGCTTTGTCATTAGAATCCGGCCTGTGTCGTCTACCTTTCATGATCTTTGTTTATCAGTAACATGACAGCTGCTTGTAAATTTAGCTCTCGCCCCCAGAGTTGGCCTGTGCTGGAGCCTCCTGCAGGGGGACAGTGTAAGCAGAGGGGCTAACGGATACTCCAAACAGAGCTAACAGTTGCACGCAGACAGATGGAGGTTTTGGCGCAGACGCTCTGGCCTCGTCTCTGCTGGACTCCTGTGGTCAGAGTGTGGAGCGCTGTCACAACTAGTCAGTCACGCTTCTCCGGTTTGTGATAGGACTACCTGTTTCCTCTTTCTCTCTCCCTCCCTACCTCCCTCTCTCTCTCCCTCTCTCTCTCCCTCTCTCTCTCTTCCTCTCTTCCTCTCTCTCTCTCCCCCCTCTCTCTCTCTCTTCCTCTCTTCCTCTCCCTCCCCCCCTCTCTCTCTCCCTCCCTCCCTCTCTCTCTTTCTCCCTCCCTCCCTCTCTCTCTCTCTTCCTCTCCCTCCCCCCCTCTCTCTCTCCCTCCCTCTCTCTCTTTCTCCCTCCCCCCCTCTCTCTCTCTCTTCCTCTCTCCCTCTCTTCCTCTCTCTCTCCCTCTCTCTCTCCCTCCCCCCCCTCTCTCTCTCCCTCTCTCTCTCTCTTCCTCTCTCCCTCTCTCCCTCTCCCCCTCTCTCTCTCTCTCCCTCCCCCCCCCTCTCTCTCTACCTCTCTCTCCCTCCCTCTCTCTCTCACACACACAAACTCCCTGTCTATTATTATATCCTTAATTGTGTTCATCCTTGACTCACAAAGTTAAACAGGTTTAAACACGTCCTGTAGGTGGCAGCAAGTTCAAGGTGTGTGAATTATACAGCCTGACGTATAGTACCCTTTTTTCAGTTCTCTATAAGTATCCTATTTGTTCACGTTCCCAAGCTTTCAGCAAGTCATATTAAATCCGAACCGTCAGTGTGTGAACAAAATTTTTGTTGGCGCGAAAAATACAATATACAATATCAATTTGAATTGTTACATAGAAAAAATATCCCAACGCAACAACAGACACCAATTAATAGAAACAAAACCTAATATCAATGTTATGTGAATGATTATTTCAAATAGTATTGAAACATGTTTTACACCAGCAGGTCATATATTGATTATAAAACATCTTAATGGCTGAACAATTAAGGAAGGTCAAATTGTGATATAAATTATTTACATTCAAGCTGTCAAACCGGCAAAAATGTTTCGACGATATAGGTAGACTATAACGAAACGTGATTTCAAACAAATTTATTTTTGACTTATGCTATAGATTTATAATAATGTTGATATTTATGAACCAAAATTCAATGAGTTTGATCACTGATGATTCCAACTAGGCCGCATTTACTGTCATCTCAACCTAACTACATGACCCGCCCTGAAAAATGATGGACAACCTTTCTGACCAATAACATGCCAGATTTCCAAAGTCAAGCCAATGGGATAGTAGAGTCTCAGTTTCCCCGCTGCTGCTGGCAGCAGGTTAGTTCCTGCTTTTTCCTGGCTGTTTCCTGTGGTCCTGCTGTGTTGTGAGGAGTAGAATGCAGCCATGTCAGCCATGTGTGTCATGTATGACCATGTTAAGGTACATTTAACACCTTAAAATACTACCAGGAGGCTCGGGGTCATGGATGGGAGGGTTATTATGTGATATTGTGTCTGTAAAACACAGAGAGTTGATCTTAAACAGCCTCGCGGCCCAGAGACTGAGGCTGCTTATTGAGGCTTGTTTGGTTTGTTCTGGTTTGTTGATGTGAAGAGCTCCAGTGGTCAGGTAGAGATGTTAGAGATGTTAGATATCCAGTAATATTGTCTCTAAATGTCTCTAAATGTGTGTTTTTGCTGATGTATTCATGGAGGATTCAACACTAATTAAGCAGCCTTATTTCAGTACTATAGCTACATGCTAAGCTAGCGAGTCGTTACAACAAGCGGTGATTGAGAGGAAACCTGCTGACTTCTGAGGCTTTTCATGATGTTGTTGATGTTTAAACCTCCGGAAATGTCTATTAACAGTCTGTTTATTAGTATTTCGGGCCAGTACAGACCCATGTTTGATTGAGGAACGATCATTAAAGTCGGCTACTTATAACCAAGTCTAAAAGGTGATGGTCAATGGAAAAACTAAAGATCATTACTAATGTCACCAGTTCAATAAAGTCCTGGGATTCTGGATATAATAACCTCTTTTCATCTGTCTTCTTATTTGTTGTGTTTTCCCCCTTCTTCAGGAAAGCGACAGCAGCAACTGATCTTGCTGATGGGCATCCAGTCCATAAGTGTCCAGTCAGAAGAGAGAAGTGAACAGGAGTCAAGGTAGAGGGGTCAAGGTAGAGAGGGAGGTATAGAGGGTCCACTGCTTCAGCAGTCCTCTGTCCCATCCCTGTCTCCACCTCTCTTAACCGTCGCAAGATCCCAGCAGAAAAGATACTTTGACGAAGCCTCTTTTGGTTTGATACAAGCTATAAAGGGCGACTGACGCTCTAGAATTTGAAAATTTCTATTTGAGTAAGTAGTTCTTGACCAGAGTTTGCGTTTTAACAGTGTCTGTCTGGTTAGTATGTATTTGTTGGTCTTTGTCATACATTGTTAATGCTTGACTTTCTGTCCTTCTGTGCAGTTTTGTGCTTGAAACAGCACGGGCACGCTGAACTAACAACACTGCTGAACTCACAACATAACTGACTTAAGAGAGGTTTCTTCACCTCCCCCATCGTCTTCGGACGGGGAAAGATGGCGGACCCTATCATGGACCTGTTTGATGACACGCCACTATTTAACCTCGACGCCCTTCCTGACGATGCCTTCTCCCAGGGCTCCTCCGATCCTGTGGAGGAAGCTCTGAAGCTGGCTCTGGGCCAGGTGGACCCTCCATCTGACCCCAGCCTGGACATCAGCACCACCCCAGCCCTCTGTATGCCAGTAGCAGCTCCCCTCACCATCCCAGACCCCGTCCCCACGCAGCAGCCTGCCTCTGTGGCTCTTCCTCAGACGGTGTCCGTAGCAGCGGCCCCTCTCACTCTGGAGGCTGGACCACAGACCACGTACTCCATAGCCAGTAACACCAGTGGTGCTACCACAGTCCTGCTGAGCTCCCCTCTCACTGTGTCCAGCACCTCTGGCACGCAGCAGCACATCACACAGCAGCAGCTGGCTCAGACCATCGCCCACCAGCTGACCCCTCAGCAGATCGCTGCCATCACCCAGCAAGCTGGAGGCCAGGGGGGACACAAGATCGTCATCCTCAAAGGACCCCAGGGCCAAGCCCAGGTCCTGCAGACAGTGGGAGGAACACCCGGGTCTCCTACTGGCAAAGTCACCATCGCCAGGGTCCTGTCAGGCACCCCTCTCCGTCCAGGCATGTCCATACTTCCAGGCGGGACGGTCCTGAACCAGGCTGCTCCTGGGCAGGCTCAGGTTGGCACGGGGGTGCAAAGGCTGGTCCAGTCGCACAACGGACCTGTGAAGCAGATGCTGCTGACCTCCATGCCCCAGAACCAGACGCCAGGCCAGGCTGGGCAGACAGTCCAGGTCCAGCTGCCCACACAGGCCCAGCTGGCCCAGGCCCAGACCCAGGTGCAGCTGCAGAACCAGGGGCAGCCCACACAGATCCAGCTGCAGAACCAGGGGCAGCCCACACAGATCCAGCTGCAGAACCAGGGGCAGCCCACACAGATCCAGCTGCAGAACCAGGGGCAGCCCACACAGATCCAGCTACAGAACCAGGGGCAGCCCACACAGATCCAGCTGCAGACCATGCAAGGCCAGCCCCAGGTCACGACCTCGGGCACGGTGAGACCTCAGGGTGTCACTCTCACCTCCATGCCACAGCAGGTGAGACTTCCTGATGACCCACTGGGATGACAGCAGGTTTTATGGGGTGAAGTGAACTTAGAAGGCTGGGGACACCTTTAGATCACATGGTTTGCCGATCTTCTGTCTTTTCATAACAAATCTCTCTCTCTCTCCTCTCCTCCCAGGGCGGTGAGGCAAAGCGCATCACTCTCGTCCTCCAGCAGCCGTCTCAGGGTGGGACAGGCCAGCCAGGTACCGTCACCATCGCAGGGGGCGCAGGCCAGCAGCGGCAGACGGTGCAGTTTCAGCAGGCTGGGCAGGGCAGGCAGCAGCCCAGGCTGGTGTTGGGCTCCCTGCCAGGGAAGCTGGTCCTCCAGGGAGGTCAGCTGGCTGCTCTGACACAGGCCAGGCAGGCAGGTCAGACTGGGGCCCAGCCTAAGGTGCTGACCATCCAGCTCCAGGTGCAGCAGCAGCCCAACCAGCAGGGCGGAGCTAAGGTGAGGAGGCGGGGTTTGACTGTTCTCATGTTACCTTGATGCTAGATCAAGTCATGTGTCTCATTGCTATACTTGTGCACATTGGTTTAGTTAGAACTAAGTTATAAGATCACACAGGTGTAAACATGTACCTTCAGATGTACGGTGCTTAGAACTTGGGCAGTAAGAATGTATGTAGTGAACTTGAAGGTTGAACTTGACCAGGGAGTTGGGTGCCTGAGCGGTTCAGGAGTCAGGCTAGTAATCATGAGGTTCCTGGTTCGAACCCAGGCTGTGCCAACATGAAGTTGTGTCCTTGGGCAAGACACTTCACCCCCACTTGCCTCAGGTGGGAATGTCCCTGTACTTGCTTGTAAGTCACTCTGGATAAGAGCGTCTGCTTAATGACTCAGTGTAACTGTCAGCTGTGCTGTGTTTTGTCTGTAGTATCAGCTGGTGTCAGGAACAGGAAACACTGGCAGCCCTCAGGTGGTGCAGATCTCCCAGGGTCAAGGAGGACAGAGACTGGCTGTGCCTCTGAAGCTGCTGCTGCAGCCACAGGTGGGAGGAATACTCTGACTCTCACAACACTCTGCTGTGACTCTCTGCTGTGACTCTCTGCTCTGACTCTCTGCTGTGCTCTGACTCTCTGCTGTGCTGTGACTCTGACTCAGCTCTGACTCTGACTCTCTGCTGTGCTCTGACTCTGCTGTGACTCTGACTCTCTGCTGTGACTCTGACTCGCTGCTGTGCTCTGACTCTGCTGTGACTCTGACTCTCTGCTGTGACTCTGACTCGCTGCTGTGACTCTGACTCTCTGCTGTGACTCTGACTCTCTGCTGTGCTCTGACTCTCTGCTGTGACTCTGACTCTCTGCTGTGACTCTGACTCTCTGCTGTGACTCTGACTCTCTGCTGTGACTCTGACTCTCTGCTGTGACTCTGACTCTCTGCTGTGCTCTGACTCTCTGCTGTGACTCAGCTGTGCTCTGACTCTGCTGTGACTCTGCTGTGCTCTGACTCTCTGCTGTGCTCTGACTCTGACCCTCTGACCATCATACTCAGTGGAAGTCTTCATCCTTGCTTGAATGGTACCTACAGGTGGAATGTTTAGAATGTTTGGAATGTTAACACCTGTCCCCTTCCTGCCTCCAGACCAGCGTCTCTTCCACAGCAGGGGGCACTGTCTCTGTGGTCAAGGTCATCAACACCTCTGCTGCTGGCTCTGCCTCCACCACCACCACCATGGCAGCTGGAGGGATCCGCCTGGCCAAGGCTGGGGAGCCGGTACGCCGTGTGGAGACTCTCTGCAAGCAGGAGAAGGCAAACCGCATCGTGGCTGAGGCCATCGCCAGGGCCAAGGCCCGAGGAGAGAGGAACATCCCCCGCGTCCTCAACCAGGATGAGCTGCCCGCCGGACAGACGTCCGCAGACCTGGGGGGCGCCGTGACCCCCCCGGCAGCCTCTAAGAAGAAGGGCGGGGGAGGGGGGAGCAGGAAGAAGAGCCCTGCCTCTGCTGCCTCGGGGGGCAAGGGTGGGGTGGGGGCGGAGAAGAAGGGGAAAGCCAAGGCAGCGGGGGGGGTCGCCGGGGCGGGGGGAGCTGGGGGCGTGGCCAGCGGTGGAGGCAGCAAGAGCAAAAGCAAGGCCAAAACCAAGTGAGTGTGGAGGGGAGAGGGGGGAGGGGAGAGGGGGGGGGGAGGGGGAGGGGAGAGGGGGGAGGGGGGGGGGGGGGGAGAGGGGGGAGGGGGTGGGAAGTGAGGCAGTAACCTGTCTTAGCGCTGCTTTCATCCATCACCTAACCTCATGGATGTCCTCTTCACCTCCCAGCACCATCACTCCAGTGGGCATTAAGAAGAG
Source organism: Neosalanx taihuensis (assembly GCA_030340665.1). Taxonomy (NCBI): domain Eukaryota; kingdom Metazoa; phylum Chordata; class Actinopteri; order Osmeriformes; family Salangidae; genus Neosalanx; species Neosalanx taihuensis. Next base: position 15,121,514 of record CM059300.1, on the reverse strand, counting down.
GAAGAGGAACGCCTCTTCAGACCATTCAGACGGAGAGCTGAGCCCAGCCTCACCCCGCACCCTGGAGGAAGACCTACTGCAGGTGACACACACACTGGAACACACAGGCATGCACACACACACACACACACACACTGGAACACACGCACACACACACAGAGACATGCACACACACACACACACTGGAACACACGCACACACACACAGAGACATGCACACACACACACACACCACGGTGCTGCTGTTTGACCTGTCCGGTGTGTGTGTGTGTTCCCCCCTCCCACCAGAAGAGGCGCTCTAACCGGCAGGTGAAGAGGAAGAAGTACACGGAGGATTTGGACATCAAGATCACGGACGACGAAGATGACGAAGACGTGGACGTGACGAGCACGGCAGCGGCGGTGGCGTCCATCAGCGGAGCCCCCCAGCTGATGGGTGACCAGCTGAAACAGGAACTGCATCTGGATGGAGACGGACTGGCCAGCATGCAGTTTTTTGTGGTGAGAAAACACACATGAAGAACATCATTCTGTTACGATGTGACTTAAGGTTGTTTTATTTGTTGTTATTTCCTTGAGTGGAACTGATTGAAGGTTCATCTTGTTTTGTTTTGTACAGGAGAATCCAAGTGAGGAAGACGCTGCGATCGTCGACAAGGTTCTGTCCATGAGGATCAGTAAAAAAGAGGCAAGTTAAACACATTCCTGCATCATGGATGGTGCATGTCTGCTGTCCAGCACATACAAGACATATACAACCCTCACAGAAAAAGAAACAACAAACTTGCTCTTGTACTGCAGGTGTCTCCCGGACAGTATGGCAACGTTGAGGAATTCTTTGTGAAGTATAAGAACTAGTAAGTTCTAATCTGGCTTCAGTCCTGTTCTGGATCTTCTTGATGTGTAGCTTCATGTCCAGTCCTCCACAGGCCAGCTGGTGAAGGTTGTCTTGACTCTCTCTCCTAGTTCCTACCTCCACTGTGAGTGGGCCACCCTGGAACAGCTGGAGAGGGATAAGAGGATTCACCAGAAGCTGAAGAGGTTCAAGGCTAAACAAGCCCAGATGAGGCTTCTCTTCCAGGAGGTGAGGACTTGTCAAACACACCAGCTGCTTGTTGTGTTTCAGAGTGACAGAACACACCTGTGTGTTGGGGTGGTTGTGACTACACCTGTGTGTTGGGGTGGTTGTGACTACACCTGTGTGTTGGGGTGGTTGTGACCACACCTGTGTGTTGGGGTGGTTGTGACCACACCTGTGTGTTGGGGTGGTTGTGACCACACCTGTGTGTTGGGGTGGTTGTGACCACACCTGTGTGTTGGGGTGGTTGTGACCACACCTGTGTGTTGGGGTGGTTGTGACCACACCTGTGTGTTGGGGTGGTTGTGGTCTGTGAGTCAAAGCTTGTTTCCTGAATGACCCTGTCCACTTCCTGCTGTCCACTTCCTGCTGTTCCCAGGAAGAGGAGTCTTTTAACCCAGACTATGTGGAAGTGGACCGTATTCTGGACGAGTCTCACAGTGTGGACAAGGACAACGGAGAGGTCAGAGGTCACCCCTGAACACTGCAGGCTCACGCACGTCTTCACAGACATGCTCCTACAGTGGCTCAACACCACAACAACAACAACAACAACAAGAACAACACATAAGCGCTTCCTTGATTCAGATCCCTGCTAACAGACTCCCCATGTTGTTGATGTGTTTTCCTGGGTCAGCCGGTGATTTACTACCTGGTGAAGTGGTGCTCCCTGCCCTATGAGGACGCTACCTGGGAGCTGAAGGAGGACGTGGACCAGGAGAAGGTGGAGGAGTTCAAGAAGATCCAGAACCGTCAAGCTCGCGTCAAGAGAACTGTGAGTTCTGGGGGAGTGTGTGTGTGTGTGATTTGGAAGTGTATGTGCTGTAAGCATATGGGTGTAGCTGTGTGTGCCTGGGTGTTCAGAGTTGTGTGTGTCAGGAGGAGACATGCCCTCCCCCTTACTCACCCTGACCTCCTCTCCCCTGCACCTCTCCCCTGCTCTTCTCAGGCCCGGCCCCCTGCCAGTTCCTGGAAGAAGCTGGATGAGTCTAGAGAGTACAAGAGTGGCAACATCCTGAGAGAGTATCAGCTGGAGGGAGTCAACTGGCTGCTGTTCAACTGGTACAACAGGTACGGCCAACACAGCCCCCACAGGAAGCACAGCAGCAGCACAGCTAACACAGCTAACACAGGAAGCACAACAGCAGCACAGCTAACACAGCCCCCCACAGGAAGCGCAGCACAGCTAACACAGCCCCCACAGGAAGCACAGCAGCAGCACAGCAGCAGCACAGCAGCAGCACAGCTCACTGTCCACTATCCTCAGCAGAAAGCATCCATCTTAACCCTGGCTCTCCCCCTCTGCAGGCAGAACTGTATCCTGGCAGACGAGATGGGCTTGGGGAAAACCATCCAGTCCATCTCGCTGCTGTCGGAGGTGTTTGGTGCTGGTATCCAGGGCCCCTTCCTGGTGATCGCTCCTCTCTCCACCATCACTAACTGGGAGAGGGAGTTCACCACCTGGACGGACATGAACGCCATCGTGTATCACGGCAGCTTGGCCAGCAGGCAGATGATCCAGCAGTATGAGATGTACTGCAAAGATGACAAGGTGTGTGTGTGGATCTTTGTGTGTCTGTGTTCTATAGTGTTGCAGGCCAGAACCATGCTTTTGAATCCAGAATCCCCACCCCCCCCACCACCCTCCCTGCTAAATGCTCCCCATCTCCCTCCAGGACCACCTGATCCCAGGAGCGTACAAGTTTGACGCCCTCATCACCACCTTTGAGATGGTTCTGTCAGACTGCCCGGAGCTCAGAGAGATCTCCTGGCGCTGTGTGATCATCGACGAAGCTCACCGCCTCAAGAACCGGAACTGTAAGCTGCTGGACAGCCTGAAGATGCTGGACCTGGTGAGGGGGACGCTCCTTCCTAACACACTTTGACACTTGAGACACGCTTGTTTCTCTCCTTGTTTCTCTCCTCCTCTTTATCGATTGCTTGTCTCTCCCCGTAATGCAATCCATTCCATTTCATGACTGTCTTGTCTCCCCCCCCCCTCTCTGCCCCCCCCCCCTGTCCCCCCCCCTGTCCCCCCTGTTCTCCAGGAGCACAAGGTTCTGCTGACAGGAACTCCCCTGCAGAACACAGTGGAGGAGCTCTTCAGCCTGCTGCACTTCCTGGAACCGGCCCAGTTCCCCTCCGAGAACGAGTTCCTCCGAGACTTTGGAGACCTCAAGACTGAGGAGCAGGTGTGTCCCCACACACACACACACACACACACAGACACACACACAGACACACAGACACACACACACACACACACACACACACACACAGACACACACCCCCAGGATGAGACTGACTGTTGTTCCTCAGGTCCAGAAGCTGCAGGCCATCCTGAAGCCTATGATGCTGCGGCGTCTGAAGGAGGATGTGGAAAAGAACCTGGCGCCCAAACAGGAAACCATCATTGAGGTGAAGAACCAAGCCCCGCCCCCTTCAACACAGAGATCCTCATTCCCGCTCCGCTAACGTCCATGAGTGAACTAGCCTTGCCTTAACCTTTCACCCTGTGTGTCTCTGGAGTTGACGTGTCTCTGAACCTGCTGATGTGCAGGTGGAGCTGACAGATGTGCAGAAGAAGTATTACCGAGCCATCCTGGAGAGGAACTTCAGCTTCCTCAGCTTGGGGGTCAACCAGAACAGCAACGTACCCAACCTGCTCAACACCATGATGGAACTGCGCAAGTGCTGTAACCACCCCTACCTCATCTCAGGTGAATCCCCCTCCCCTCCCCTGTAACCACCCCTACCTCATCTCAGGTGAATCCCCCTCCCCTCCCCTGTAACCACCCCTACCTCATCTCAGGTGAATCCCCCTCCTCCTGTAACCACCCCTACCTCATCTCAGGTGAATCCCCCTCCCCTCCCCCTGTAACCACCCCTACCTCATCTCAGGTGAATCCCCCTCCCCTCCCCTGTAACCACCCCTACCTCATCTCAGGTGAATCCCCCTCCCCTCCCCTGTAACCACCCCTACCTCATCTCAGGTGAATCCCCCTCCCCTCCCCTGTAACCACCCCTAACTCATCTCAAGTGAATCCCACATCTCTCTAACTCTCTCTCCCCCCCTCCTCCTCCATCTCGTCTGCTCTTCTAGGGGCAGAGGAGAAGATCGTGGCTGAGCTGAGGGAGGTGTATGACCCCATGGCTGCAGACTTCCACCTGCAGGCTCTGGTGCGCTCTGCTGGGAAGCTGGTCCTGCTGGACAAGCTGCTGCCCCGGCTGAAGGCTGGGGGACACAAGGTGCTCATCTTCTCCCAGATGGTGCGCTGCCTGGACATCCTGGAAGACTACCTCATCAACAAAAGGTGCTCTGTCAAACACACGCTCCCCCCTCAGGCTCGGAGTGAAACTGCACGACCAAACACATTACAAACATAACACCTCTGTACATTTACATGTAGTCATTTATCAGACGCTCTTATCCAGAGAGCAACTTACAGTAAGTACAGGGACATTCCCCCCTGAGGCAAGTAGGGTAAGTGCCTTGCCCAAGGACACAACGTCATGTTGTGGGGATTCGAACTGGGAACCTTCCTATTATCAGCCTGACACCCTTATCCACCTGACTCCCAGTAGAGACCGGCTGTGTGGTCAAACTCTTATCTATCCTCAGGTTTAGGATGTGTATCTTGTTCACCAGGATGTGTATCAGTAACCACAGTGGTGTAAAGAGTCAGTCAGTTGCTGAATGTCTTTCCCCACACAGATACCTCTATGAGCGGATTGACGGTCGAGTCAGAGGTAACCTACGTCAGGCAGCCATTGACAGATTCAGCAAACCGGACTCGGACCGTTTCGTCTTCCTGCTGTGTACCCGTGCTGGAGGTCTGGGTATCAACCTGACGGCTGCAGACACCTGCGTCATCTTCGACTCTGACTGGAACCCTCAGAACGACCTGCAGGTAGAGCAGCAGGAACCAGGAGCAGCTTTCACTCTATCATGTCTTTATATTCCTGCTCATCCTGCCTCCTCCTCCTCCTCCTTCTCCTTCTCCTCCTCCTCCTCCTCCTCCTCCTCCATGTCTAGGCCCAAGCCCGGTGTCACCGTATCGGCCAGTCCAAGGCTGTCAAGGTTTACCGCCTGATCACCAGGAACTCCTATGAGAGAGAGATGCTGGACAAGGCCAGTCTGAAGCTGGGACTGGACCGAGCTGTGCTGCAGAGCATGAGCAGCAATAAGGAGAGCAACATCAACGGGGTAAGAAGAGAGAGCACAGGAACCTCCTCTGTTCTGTAGAGCACAGGAACCTCAGGGGCCCAGGTTCAGGGACTTATAATGACCTATGACCCCCCCCCCCACACACACACACACACACACACACACACACACACTCCCAGGTCCAGCAGTTCTCCAAGAAAGAGATCGAGGACCTTCTGAGGAAGGGAGCGTACGCCGCCATCATGGACGAGAACGACGAGGGCAGCCGCTTCTGCGAGGAAGACATCGACCAGATCCTGCAGAGGAGAGCCACCACCATCACCATTGAGAGCGAGGGCAAGGGCTCCACCTTCTCCAAAGCCAGCTTCGTGGCCTCTGAGAACCGGACATCAGACATCGCCCTGGACGACCCCGAGTTCTGGCAGAAGTGGGCCAAGAAGGCTGACATCGACTACGACTCCATGAACAGAAAGGTAAAGGGTTCCTCCAGCCGGAGGGCTAGAAATATGTCAACATCTCAGTTTGACCTGTGTGTGTGTGTGTGTGTGTGTGTCTGTACTGGTGTTTAACAACTTGCCAGTCGGTCATGATGTGTTGACAGCTGTTCTCTGCTGTGTAGAACACCCTGGTGATCGACACCCCCAGAGTCAGGAAGCAGACTCGTCAGTTCTCCACCCTGAAGGGAGAGGGAGGTGACCTCTCTGACCTGGACAGCGATGAGGAGTACCCCCCTCACAACTCCCGGCAGTCCAGAGCCTCACGCCGCTCCGAACGCCACACCGGGGTGGGGTACGGACGCACCGACTGCTTCCGTGTGGAGAAACACCTCCTGGTGTACGGGTAGGTGGACCCACCCCCCCCCCTGTCACAGGACAGAAGTCAGGATGTTTTATATACTGTGTCTGTGTGTGTCTGTTGTGTGTCTGTGTGTGTGTGTCTCTGTGTGTCTGTGTGTGTGTGTCTGTGTGTGTGTGTCTCTGTGTGTCTGTGTGTGTGTCTGTGTGTGTGTGTGTGTGTGTGTCTGTGTGTGTGTGTGTGTGTGTCTCTGTGTGTGTGTGTCTGTGTGTGTGTCTCTGTGTGTGTGTGTCTGTGTGTGTGTGTGTGTGTGTTTGCTAGTTTGGCTCCAGCTGTTCAGTGTTGTCCTTCCTCTACATCAGTGGTTTTCAATTCCGGTCCTCAGGACCCCCTGTCCTGCACTTTTTAGATGTTTCCCCCTTACAACACACCTGATTCCAATAAATTGTCATTACGAGGCTTCTGCTGAGCTTCAATCAGGTGTGTTGGAGCAGGGAAACATCTAAAACATGCAGGACAGTGGGCCCTGAGGACCGGAATTGAGAACCACTGCTCTACATCCTGTTTCTCCGCTGTGTGTCCTCCTGTCCAGATGGGGGCGCTGGAGAGACATCCTGGCTCATGCGCGCTGTAAGAGGCGTCTGGGGGAGCGAGATGTGGAGACCATCTGCAGGGTGATCCTGGTGTTCTGTCTGCTGCACTACAGAGGAGACGAGAACATCAAGAGCTTCATCTGGGAACTCATCACACCTCCAGAGAACGGAAGGGAACCACACACACTGCTGAACCATTCAGGTACACACACACACACACACACACACACACACACACACACACACACACTGCTGAACCACTCAGGTACACACACACACACACACACACACACACACACACACACACACACTGCTGAACCACTCAGGTACACACACACACACACACACACACACACTGCTGAACCACTCAGGTACACACACACACACACACACACACACACACACTGCTGAACCACTCAGGTACACACACACACACACACACACACACACACACACACACACACACACACACACTGCTCAACCACTCAGGTACACACACACACACACACTGCTGAACCACTCAGGTACACACACACACACACACTGCTGAACCACTCAGGTACACACACACACACACACACACACACTGCTGAACCACTCAGGTACACACACACACTGCTGAACCACTCAGGTACACACACACACACACACACACTGCTGAACCACTCAGGTACACACACACACACACACACACTGCTGAACCACTCAGGTACACACACACACACACACACACACACACACACTGCTGAACCACTCAGGTACACACACACACACACACACACACACACACACACTGCTGAACCACTCAGGTACACACACACACTGCTGAACCACTCAGGTACACACACACACACACACACACTGTTGAACCACTCAGGTACACACACACACACTGCTGAACCACTCAGGTACACACACACACACACACACACTGCTCTACCTCTCACGTACACACACACACCCCATCCTCAGTTAATCCTGGCTGTATTGTGAGCAGTAGAGGACAGCAGGCTGACTCTCAGGTCACCTGACCAGAGTCTCTGTTGATCTAACTGAGAGACTGTGATCACCTGTCTGCTGCTGTCCAAGGTGCTGAACAGCATATGCTAGTACTATGGTAGTGCTAGATATGTGTGTGATATGTGTGTGTGTGTGTGTACCTCGCAGGCCTCAGCATCCCTGTGCCCAGGGGCAGGAAGGGGAAGCGTGTTAAAGCTCAGAGCTCCTTCGATGTGCAGAAGGTGGAGTGGATCAGGAAGTACAACCCTGACTCTCTGCTGCTGGACGACAGCTACAGGAAACACCTCAAACACCAGTGCAACAAGTCAGTGCAGCTGTGAGAGAGAGAGAGAGAGAGAGAGGGAGAGAGAGAGAGAGAGAGAGAGAGAGAGAGAGAGAGAGAGAGAGAGAGAGAGAGAGAGGGAGAGAGAGGGAGAGAGAGAGAGAGAGAGAGAGAGAGGGGGGTGTGTGTGTGAGTGAGAGAGAGAGAGAGAGAGAGAGAGAGAGAGAGAGGGGGGTGTGTGTGTGAGTGTGAGAGAGAGAGAGAGAGAGAGAGAGAGAGAGAGAGAGAGAGAGAGAGGGGGGGGTGTGTGTGAGTGAGAGAGAGAGAGAGAGAGAGAGAGAGAGAGAGAGAGAGAGAGAGTGTGTGTGTGAGGGTATAAGGGTGTGAGGGTGTGTGTGAGAGAGAGGGTGTGAGGGGTGTGTGTGTGTGAGGGTATAAGGGTGTGAGTGTGTGTGTGTGTCTGCCTGTGTGTGTGTCTGCCTGTGTGTGTGTCTGCCTGTGTGTGTTAGGGTGAGCCCAGCTGTGTGTCAGTTCACCTTTGACCCCGGCTCCTCTTCCAGGGTGTTGTTGAGGGTTCGGATGCTGTACTACCTGAGACAGGAAGTCATTGGAGACCACGCTGACTCTGTGTTGAGAGGAGCTGATGCCAGGTGACCACACACACACTTCCCCCCTTCACACACACACACACTTCCCCCCTTCACACACACACACACACTTCCCCCCTTCACACACACACACACACACACTTCCCCCCCTTTACACACACACACACACACTTCCCCCTTTACATGTGTGTACACTCACACACGTTACATTGTGTGTGTGTGTGTGTGTGTGTGTTTAGGGATGTTGACATCTGGATGCCAGAGATGGAGCAGCAAGAAGTCCCGTCTGGCTGGTGGGACACAGAGGCTGACCGCTCCCTCCTGGTGGGGGTCTTCAAGCATGGTGGGTGTGTGTGTGTGTGTGTGTATGAGAGAGTGTGTATATGAGAGTGTGTGTTTGTATGAGAGTGTGTGTGTGTGTGACGGAGAGAGAGAATATGAAACAGTGTTCATCAGTTTTAGCTAGACATCTTTTTCCTTTCATCACTGTTCAGTACACTGAGAGTGTGTGTGTGTGTGTTGCCTCTGTGTGTCTCCAGGATATGAGATGTACACCACCATGCGTGCTGACTCCTGCCTCTGTTTCCTGGAGCGCGCTGGTCGCCCTGACGACCGGGCCATCGATGCTGAGCAGCATACAGGCGATGGCGAGATGGGAGAAGAGTGAGTGGGGGGGGCTGGGAATGGATGGGTGTGTTGGGGTGTGTACAGGTGTGTTGGGGGGTGTACAGGTGTATTGGGGGGTGTACAGGTGTGTTGGGGGGTGTACAGGTGTGTTGGGGGGTGTACAGGTGTGTTGGGGGGTGTACAGGTGTATTGGGGTGTGTACAGGTGTGTTGGGGTGTGTACAGGTGTGTTGGGGTGTGTACAGGTGTGTTGGGGTGTGTACAGGTGTGTTGGGGGGTGTACAGGTGTATTGGGGGGTGTACAGGTGTGTGGGGGGTGTACAGGTGTATTGGCGGGTGTACAGGTGTGTTGGGGGGTGTACAGGTGTGTTGGGGGGTGTACAGGTGTGTTGGGGTGTGTACAGGTGTGTTGGGGTGTGTACAGGTGTATCGGGTGGTGTACAGGTGTATCGGGCGGTGTACAGGTGTATTGGGGGGTGTACAGGTGTATTGGGGGGTGTACAGGTGTATCGGGGGGTGTACAGGTGTATTGGGTGGTGTACAGGTGTATTGGGGTGTGTACAGGTGTATTGGGGGGTGTACAGGTGTGTTGGGGGGTGTACAGGTGTATTGGGGGGTGTACAGGTGTATTGGGGGGTGTACAGATATTAAGTGTTTATTTTTTTGCTGTTCTGCAGCGGAGACTACGATAAGTATTCTGAAGACCCGGAGTTCAAGCCTGCTGCCAGACATACTAAAGACCTTTATGAGGAGGTGAGACCCCTGAAGCCTCTTAGAGCTTCTGAGCCATGCTGGACCAGTAATACTGGAGGAGACTGACCAGTGCAGAATGTCCACTCCATGATCTTTATTAACCAGGATGTCCCTCCCTCCCTCCCTCCAGCCTGACTCCATGGCCATGGACGATGAGATCTGTGTGGAGGACAGGGCGGCCCCAGTGGTCCCAGAGGGGCCGTCCTCCGGCCAGAGCGCGGCCTGTGATTGGCCGACCAGCTCGTCACTCACCGCCAGGCTGCGCCGCCTCATCACAGCCTATCAGCGCAGCTACAGGAGGGAGCAGCTGAAGATGGAGGCAGCAGAGAAGGGAGACCGCAGGCGCCGCAGGTGCGAGCAGGCCAGCAAGCTGAAGGAGATCGCCAGGCAGGAACGCCAGCAGAGGTATCTGCCCAGCAACCGCTACCATGACAACAAGCTTAGGTTCAATTGGACGATTTTATCCTGTGTTTTTCCATACACAATATGTATGAGTATACATTTTTATTATTATTTTGTATTAAAAAGTTCCTCTCGCATGGCCTCTCTCTCTGCCCCCCCCCCCAGGTGGACCAGGAGGGAGGAGTGTGACTTCTACCGCGTGGTCTCTACGTTTGGCGTGGAGCGCATCAAGAAGGAGGAGGGCGCCGCCCAGGGGGAGGAGCCTGAGATGGACTGGACACGCTTCCGAACCTTCGCCCGTCTGGACAAGAAGACAGATGAGAGTCTGTGTCGCTACTTCCGCTGTTTCCTGGCCATGTGCCGCAGAGTGTGTCACCTGCGTCCAGCCCAGGGAGAAGGTGAGACACACACACACACACACACAGCTGGCCAGACCAGGCTCCTACACACACACACACACACACACACACACACACAGCTGGCCAGACCAGGCTCCTACACACACACACACACACACACAGCTGGCCAGACCAGGCTCCTACACACACACACACACAGCTGGCCAGACCAGGCTCCTACACACACACACACACAGCTGGCCAGACCAGGCTCCTACACACACACACACACCTTCCAGAACCAGCATCTCCCCCCCCCCAGAGCGTTACTAGCTGCAGGTGTCGTTAAATAGAATCGTTCAGCAGTTTGTAATCCAGTCCCAACCACTTCCTGTTCCTGTCCCCCCAGACCCCTCTGAGCTGTCTCAGTCTCTGGCCCCCATCACAGAGGAGCGTGCCTCACGCACTCTCTACCGCATCAGTCTGCTGCGCCGCCTCCGTGAGCGTGTCCTGCCCAGCCCCTCCCTGGAGGAGCACCTCCCCCTGGCCCCGCCCAGCCCCGAGCTGCCCGTCTGGTGGAGCACGCCCGACCACGACCGCCAGCTGATGCTGGGCGCCGCCCTCCATGGCGTCAGCCGCACCGAGCTGTCCATCTACTCCGACCCCCAGTTCACCTTCACCCAGGCTCATCAGGACTACCTCCAGAACCAGCAGGCCCTGCCCCCGGCCCCACAGCCCCCGGCCCCACTGCTCCCCAGCTCCGCCCAGGGAGAGGAGGAGCCGTCCATCAAGGAGGAGGAAGGGGAGGAGCCTCGACTGCCTGCGGGTGAAACCAGCAGTGCCCCGGAGGTGCAGACCACGCCCCTGACCCCCCTGGATGGGAAGGGCCGCCCCCGGACTGGGTGGGGCTGGAAGAAGAGTAGTGGGAGGAGCTCCAGAGGGAGCGGGAGGAAGAGAGGAGGAGGAGGAGGAGGAGGGCTGTCAGATTCAGACTCTGTTACAGATTCTGGCTCTTCATCCTCTGATGGCTCGGGCAGTTCTGATGACAGTGGGGAGAGCGACACTGAGAGAGAACGAGGTTAGTGAAAGAGAGAGAGAGAGACTGCTGCTGCTGTATAGGTGTGGGTATTGAGAGCCAGAGCTAATGGGGAACTCTGGTGCTTGACTTGTTTTCTCAGCTGCCAACAAGGTGTGTGATGGAGATGAGGAGAACAGCATGCTGTCTCTGACCCCCTCCCAGGACAGTGCACCCCTGACTGACCCCCTCAGAGTGGACTGGCCCAAGGTATGAACCCCTGCACACCAGCAGCAAGCGGGAGGTCACGGGAGGTTTAGAACGCTTCTCTGTGGAGTTCTAGATGTGTTCATCTTCTGTTCCTCAGGACCGGGTGTTGATTAACCGCCTGGACGGCCTGTGCACGCTGGTGCTGACTGGTCAGTGGCCAGCTGGACGCCGCTACACAGCCGAGAACCAGCTGACCTCCGCCTCCGACGAGCAGGGCGGAGGAGACGAGCTCAGCTACTCTCGGCTCATGCGGAAAGGCCACAGCGCCCCTGGTGGAGAGGAGGGCACAGATGAGCAGGACTCTGAGTTCACTGTCAAACTCCTCAAGGTGAGATTCTAGAGAGGACTTCAGGGAAGAACCAGGAGAGCTTCTGGGCAGGGGTGAAAGGTCATGGATAAACATCCCCTGTGTGTGCTCTTTGTTAGGAGGAGGGGCTGAAGCTGACATTCTCCAAGCAGGCTTTGATGCCCAACGGGGCAGGTGGAGAGAGCAGCAAGCGCAGGAAACAGAGGGACCAAGAGGTGTGTGTCTGTGTGTGTGTGTGTGTGTGTGTGTGTCTCAGAGTACAAATTCACATTCTGAAGAGATCATCAGCGTTCATGTAGAGGGAAGAACATCTGCTCATCCTGAAGATATCTTGATGACAGCAGCACTCTGTGTTCCAAATCCCATCTGCTCCAACATTCTCTTCACCCCCCCCCCCCCCCCCCCCCCCCCCCACACACACACACTAGTTGTCGGACCCAGATGGGATGGTTCAAAGTGGGGAGAGGGCCCCTCGGCGCAGGGGCCCCCCCACCTGGCTGAAGGAGAACCCAGATTACGAGGTGGAGGGAGACATGCTGGAGGTAGTAGACACACCTACACAGGGTGTGGTACCACCCTTTACCATGGTGATGTCGTGTTCACTCAGATCCTCATGATTTCCTCTTGTCCCCCCAGCTGCTCATAAACAGGAATAAGAGGAGGAGGAGGAGGAAGAGGACTGAGAAGGTGCTGACAGGGAGCGAGAAGGTGAAGATCATCGACATGAAGACGGGAAAGAAGGTAAGATGAAGACTCGGCTTCATCAGGAGGTTCTGGAGAGTCCAGCAGCTGTCAGTGTTGGACTGTAGCTTAAGGTTAATTGGTCTTAAGGTCCACTTGTTCTCTTGTTTAAAGGTGGGAGCAGCATTTGGACCCGTGCTGCAGGATCTGAGGGAGTTTCTAGAGGAGAACCCAGACTACGCTGTAGCACCAGACTGGGCGGAGACTGTGCGCAGCTCTGTGAGTACCTGACATCATCTGCTTCTCTGTGGGTTCAGCACTGGATTAAACCTCCTCCTGCCTCTCTGTGTTCAGGGCTTCCTCCCAGAGAGCCTCTTCCATCGGCTCCTGACTGACGAGTCTGACATCCCGAAGCGAGGTCGACGGCGTCGTCACCAGCACGCCCCCCAGCCCCCCCCTCTGGAGGACCCCCTGCTGGTGGGAGCTGAGGAGGAAGACGAAGAGGAGGAGACCCTGGTTTCCGATGGGGCCTACATGATGGACGATGAAGACCTGGAGGATGGAAGCACTCTGACCGCATCTCACCACTTCCTGCCCCCTGACTTTGTCAAGATGGAGGGAGGGGACAGTTTGTCACAGGGCGGATATGAGAGCTCAGACAGAGAGGCCCTATTGGACGACGTCATCATGGCGCAGAAAGACGCATCAGACTCTTCCTCTTCCAGCTCAGAGGATTGACCAATCACATCGTGTCTGACGTCCTTTTCCTGATGAAATCATGTTGTTATTTTCTCATTCATTTTATTATTCCTTTTATTTTTTATCATCTGTATCAAATAATGGACGAACTTGTTTTTTTGTTTTTTTTTCCCTCCCCTCTTTTTACTTGTTTCATGTAGGGTTTTTTTGGGGGGGGGGAGTAGATTCACACCCATCAACTTCCATTCCTTTCATGATCCTCCCCTTCTGTCTCTGCTTTTATTCATACATCCAGAGCCTCTCTCACCTTCCACTCTGCCAGCTTCCTCTGCCTCTTCCTCAAGTGGTGAGGAAGAGCCTCGCTGTACAGAAACCCTCCTTTTTTGTTACCCAAGACCCTCCAAGCTGGACCTCCAGTATTCCAAGGAGCTGGATGAGTGGACACGCGTGTTCTGAGCTCCCATGATGCCTGAGTCTGATTTAAAAGGCCATTTCTGTGCCCAGTTGAGTCAGTGAACTAGAGGAGTCCAATGTTGGGATGTATATTTCTTTCTTGAGTGGGAGTGGGAATGGGAGGGAGGGAGGGAGGGGATGTATTAGTTACTGATCCAGTGATAGGAAGATGGGTGTCTTGTACAATGGTAGAACCGATCAGTTGTGTGCTATGGTGCAAAAAAATGACCATAATGCGTTATAATTCTTGTTTTATGACCTGACTGTATCTGTGATATGAATAACAGCAAATCTACAGTGAACTAGTTTCTGGTCTTTGTTGTTGTACTTTGTCTGAAATTACTGTTGTTGAATATATTTTTTATTTGGATGTACGAATTAAGCATTTGTTTGCGTTTTGAGATCTCTTATTTATCTTTTGCACACAAAGAAACACTGATGTGAAGATGTGCAGATGAAACATAACCTTTAGTCATGCTTAATGACGTCATATCCCCAAAAGGAACCCCGGAAGTATCAAGTCAATATAGTTTAGTGGAACATGGAGGTAAGAAACTGAATAAACTGATTAAATTAAAGACAGATTTGTTCTGAGAATCAAGTTAAAGATGGAGAAGACTGTCAATCATTATGATCAGCAGATCGAATTATGTCAGATCCTCTTCATATTGATTGAAGAGTTTGGTTAGTTAAACTATAAAACTTCCCTAAATCTCACTGAATAACGGCTGTGATAAACTTTTATTTCACTGTATAATTTCCCCTCATCTGAATGTTTTGTTTAGTCGCAAATTTGATATCAAACTAACTAATCGTATGAAAGGACAGTAAAGGAGCTCAAACTGATCTGTTAGAGAATCGATCTGCAACTAGACACGTTAACATCAACTACTAATACTTTAAAATGTCTTTAGTTTTGACATGAAGATGGTTACAGCCAGGAGCAAAACTGAAAACGTATTTTATTACAAAGCATCAATTAGAAATATGTCTATATATAATAATATATAATAATGTACTTTGATTAACAAGCAGACTTAACTCCGTTTTATTTCAACTCGATTCTGCCATAAAACTATCAATGGATTACGCGCTTTCGATTGATAATCCTTGCTCACGTAGACGTCACATGGCAACAAAAATTAAACTAGAATTAAACAACTAAAATTATTATTATTATTATTATTAATAATAATAAAAATTTTAAAATTATTATGTTCTATAACTACAGTTGTTCAGACTATAATTCCTACATTATATCTCATCCTATTTTGACTTAGACTAGAGAGGTCGACGATGATGGCTCGTGATCGAATATCGACTAGCCTTGTCTGGTCATTCATCCATCAGGCCTGAAGCTGTTAGGCTGTTAGCCTGTTAGCCTGTTAGCTGCTGAAGCTTCACCTCCTTATCTTATTTATCTTATTAGTTAGAGATCAGTTAATGTCGCATTAAAATATAACATATTTCAGTTGTGTATTGAAACAATAAATCATCGATCCTGGTGTGTAAATCCAGTGATCCGTCCTCTAATGTCAGTTAGCTTGTTAGCTCACTAAGCTAACTCGTTATGGATCTAAACTTCTATTCAGATCTTTCTGATAATAATAATGATAATAACACTTCTGAACATCAAGACTACCTGGAAACTCAGTCTTATAATGGATATCCTGGAAATAAGGTACAGCAATTTAACTAGCTAAGTAGGAGACTGGTAACATTACAAGACATGTTCTGTTTAATCACATTCATCATTACTGTGATGACTTTCTTTAATCACATGCAGGTTCATCATTATTGTGATATTTTTCTTTAATCACATGCAGGTTCATCATTACTGTGATGACTTTCTTTAATCACATGCAGGTTCATCATTATTGTGATATTTTTCTTTAATCACATGCAGGTTCATCATTACTGGGATCACTTTCTTTAATCACATGCAGGTTCATCATTACTGGGATCACTTTCTTCTTTGGGTTAAGATAAGAAAATCCTTTATTTGTCATCCAGAGGGGAAACTGCAGTTTACAACAGCATCAGGGTGCAGCACAGCACTCAGAGTGACAGGGTCAAATATATAATAAAGACACAAAAGAATACACAATTTAAAGTCCTATCCAACTTTAAGGTGAATGTACTGCGTTAGGTTTCTAGCTGCAAACTCGAGGCTACTAATAATGTTTCCTTTACGAAGTCGCAATGACTGGGAACCTCAATCTGCAGTAGAGAGTTGGGCTGTAAACATGGATCCTACCTTATAAACCAGCATGTTTACTAACTTGTATTCTGTGACCCAGCAGTTTCCTGGAGGCAGTGATAATTACCTGACGATCACAGGGGCAGGTCATCCCTTCCTGTCAGCAGAGGTGTGGATCCTAATATGCCATCTATATTCACTCTATATCATGATATATCTACAGTGTTATTCACATACTAACAGCTGGTTACTTTGCATGGTCCCGTCACATGGATTGTGTCTTTCTCTGTTCAGCAGACATTCCACACCCCCAGTCTGGGTGATGAGGTGTTTGAGATCCCACCCATCTCCCTGGACCCAGACTCTGCCCTCACCGAGGGGGATGTGGTGTCCCACTTTGGGGAGCTGTCCGAGAGTGCGGTGGGTCCGTCTGGAGCCGGCAGCCTGGCCAGGAATGCAGTGGTTGGGGGAAACGACCCCTCGTTCGCCTCCACTTATGTAAACCCAAACTCCCAGGGTCTGGAGCACCTGAGCTTAGGTGTGATGAGCCAGTCAGGTGGTGCAGCTCTGCTCAGCTCAACACTAGGGGTGGTAAGTTGGACACTAATGGAACATTTACATACAGAAGAAGTGCAGATTCCTTGATTGACACCCAGGACTTCTTTCCTGGTTCTCTCTGCAGGAGCTCGGCCATTCTATTGGCTCTCATTTCAGTAGCTCTTCTCCAATGACCATTGACGTGCCACTCGGGGACATGAATCATGGCCTATTGGGACACAATCAGCTGGCCACTATTGACCAATCAGAGCTGAATGCCCATCTTGGCCTTGGCCTTGGTGGTGGAACTATTATGTCTCGTTCAAAGTCACCTGACCAGCCCCTGTCTGCCACACCGTCACCAGCAGGCTCTCTCCAGGATGAAGACATGGATAATTTCAGGGTGAGTCCTTTACTTTATCAAGTCTATTATCTAATTCAAATCAAACCTAAAGAGTAAATGTTTTGTGATATAAAAGACTTGAAAGATAAATGTAATCTTTGTCTACCCTCTTCTCCTCTTGTTGTGACTTCCTGTCCCTCTTCCTGCACACTTTGACCCTGCAGAGTGTGCTGGTAGACTCCCCCATGTCTCTGTCCATCTCTCCTGCGGTCCTCTCCCACCTGGCTGCACAGCCTGGCTCTTCCCTCATCCCCACCTCCTCTGGACCCCCACTTGTGGTGAGGCGAGGTGGGGGGAAGCCGGCCACTCTGGCTGCTTCCGTGGGGCTCGGGGCTGGAGGAGCGAAGAAAGGCAGGAAGAAGAAAGACCCCAACGAGCCTCAGAAGCCGGTGTCAGCCTACGCCCTGTTCTTCAGGGACACTCAGGCGGCCATTAAAGGACAGAACCCCAACGCCACCTTTGGGGAGGTGTCCAAGATCGTGGCGTCCATGTGGGACAGCCTGGGGGAGGAGCAGAAACAGGTACACAAGCTTCTGCTGAGCATGTGCACAAGTCTGGAGTCTGATGGGGAGTCAGGGGGCTGAGCGCTGAGGGTGTCGGACTAGTAATCACAAGGTTCCTGGTTCGAACCCTGGCTGTGCCAACATGACGTTGTGTTCTTGGGATAGGCACTTCACCCTACTTGCCTCAGGGAGGAATGTCCCTGTACTTGGTGTAAGTCGCTCTGGATAAGAGCGTCTGATGAATGACTGAATGTAATTTTGTGGAGAGAGAAACTGAGATATTTGTCATCTCAGGTGTACAAGAGAAAGACGGAAGCAGCGAAAAAAGAATACCTGAAAGCACTTGCAGCTTACCGAGCCAATCAGCTTTCACAGGTAAGACCATTTCCATCTTCAGAACAATTAGTGCTTTTAGATTAGGTTAGATAAACCTTTCACAACAGCAGCAAAGTATAATATAGCAGTCAGAGTACCAAGTAAAATTATAGAAATACAGTAAAAATACAAAACATGAAGTACAAGGTAAGATAGGGACTTTTCTCTGTGTTGTTTTAATATGAGGAATTCATCTTTCTGTTCATCTCTTAGCCCACTGAGGTGATGGACACCGCCCCCTCACCCCCACCGCCACCTCCCATACCTGATCCAGTTCCTGTAGCCCGCCCAGCCCGCCTCCCTCCACCTTTCCCAGACCAGAACACCATCACCAACATCTGCGCCTCCAATATTATCCTGGACGTCCCCCAGGTCACCACTCGCTCTCGCACAGGGGCCAATAAGCCCCTCGTCCTGGGCCTTCCCACCACGGTGTCCCCCTCCCTGACCCAGACCTCCATCCAGACCCCCAGCCCCACCGTCACTAAGATCATCATCTCCAAACAGATGCTGCAAGGTGGGGCTCAGATTCACCAGATCCCAACCACCATGGTGACGGTCCTTCCTGCGGGCGTGCGAGCCCTGCAGCCAGCAGCTCTGGCCTCTCTCACCTCATCCTCACGCCTGCCCCCACCTCTGCAGCAGATGCAGCATGCTCCTCCCCCTCGACTCCAGCAGATGGTCCACTCCCCTGCCCCGCCCCCCCTCCAGGCCAAGCCCCGGGGAGGGGCAGCTCAGGGCATCCCTGTGTCCGTCACCTCTACTGCCCCCCCTCCGCTGCAGATCAAGATAGTTCCTGCCCCTCTCCAGGGTAACACTGCCGTGCCCATCGTGGTGAACACAGCCTCCTCTGCCAGTCTGGGTGTTTCCTCACTCTCTGCTGTGCCTGCTTCAGTGTGCTCCAGCCCTACTGTGGCCGTACAAGTGGTGAAGTCCACTGACGCTACAGATGAGGAGACCGTCACAGAGGAGTTCACTCCAGGAGAGGTAAGGGAGAAGGACCCATCACATTCAACTGGCAAGACACCCTAGATCATTTTAGAAGTTCATGCTGAAAGCTATAAACCGTTTCATTAAATCACACAGCTTGTGTGCTGTGGATAATGAGGTCAGTGTTGAACACAGTGTTGAACACAGTGTGTATTACATGCAGTCCCTTTCTCCTCAGCTGGAAATGGAGGTGAACTTGTCTCAGAGGCTTCTCTCTGCTGGTCCAGCCTCTCTGAGTGTGTGTGTTCGAGCTGGCTGCTCTAACCCAGCTGTGGAGAGCAAAGACTGGGACAGGGAGTACTGCAGCAACGAATGTGTGGCCACACACTGCAGGTCAGTACCGCTGCAGAAACTGTGTTTTATAATGACATCATAGAATGACATCATAGAATGACATCATAGCCTGGCTGCTCACATGACCAGGAAACAGAGATCAGGGAATGTTCCCCCTCTTTATTCTGTCTCCATCTCCTTCCTTCATCAGAGACATATTCATGGCCTGGTGTTGTATCCGTGGTCAGAACATGGCAGCTGTGAAGTAAAGAGCGATCACAGAGCGATCAGTCACTACACAGCGATCACAGAGCGATCAGTCACTACACAGCGATCACAGAGCGATCACAGTCATCACAGTGTCCGGGAAAGAGAAGACCAATAAGCATTAAGACTGCAGTACATCAGTACTGAACCAGAAGAAAAAGGCAAATGATGTAATGAAGTTTGTCAGCTGGTTTGCAGTTGAATGACCAAGAAGAGCCAGTCAGTTTGTACAGATGTGTGTTTGGATTGAGATCTGCTTCCTTCAGTGTTTTAGGTTTTCATAGGTCAGTTTTCTTGATCCCTGACTTGGTGTTAAGCTGCACCAAGAAACAGGGGTAAACATGGTTACATTTCTGGAGAACATTCTTAAGTTCGGAAGCAAAAGAAATGTCTCTTTAATAATAGTTGTCCACTTTATCATGAGAAAATGTGCCACTTATGACTTTTTAGTTCAAAGGAAACACAAATGATTCTTTTCATATACTTACTTTTTGTCTTCTGGTGCTCAGTGCTTGATATTTTGTGAAGTCCAGAAAATTATTTTTCTATTTTAAATTGGTGAAAATGTAGAAATATTAGGGGGAAAAAATCAACTCACTTTCCTCTTCTGTTAGGTTAGAGGCCTCTGCTGTCAAAAGTGTTTCCTTACTTTCAGTCCAGTGTGAATTAACAAACATAAACATCAAGTCTGATCTGATGTTCATGTTAACTTTTTAAATAAAAGAGCAATAAAAGGTAAAATGCTCAAAATAAGTGTAACGTTTAATAAGACAGCTGCTGTTAGTTTAGTGAATGCACATCATTGTCTTTTTTTATTTATTAGATTTTTAACAATAGAATCAAATTCACAAATGAACTTAAACGATGATCTGGATAGCAAACACAACATTTAGTAGAAGAACAAAACAAAAAAGAACCCTGTTGTTTTTCATCAAGGCAGAAGTTCTATAGCAAGATCTGTGTTTCCAGTAGTGAAACATTGTCTGTCTCATTGTATCAGCACACCATACATATAGCACTTGTGGTAAAAAAAAAAATCATTTAGGAACTGAAGATTGTTTTAGAGGTGTACAACCATACAGAGCTGTGTATTATCCCTGAGACATACGATAAGGATGCATCACACCCTGATATCAAAACCCATCTAACAGACAGGAAATAGGTGAGCATGTCTGCCTCTTACCCCTAAACAGACAGAGAGGACGTCTGTGTTTAGTCTTCAGCAGTAATGATGGAGGCCCTGCTGGGGGGGTCAACACGATACAGGCCGATACCCAGACACACAGGCTCACTCAGCTGAGCTTTGAACTCATGCAGCTGCCTGTTAGTGGGACCAACTTCCAAGAAAGAGATACTGCCCTTCCCAAAATCCACCTCAACAGACACTTTGTTGTGGTTCAAGGTTTGTTTGAGGATCTTTTTACTGTTGTTGTGGTAAGCAAACAGCTGGCCTATGTCATTCTGCATGAGGCTCCAGGATTTGGCGTTAACCCCAAAGGCTGCTCCATCTTTCCCTCTGCCCTTGCGCTGGATGCTGGAGTACGACACGGCCAGGTCCCAGTAGCCCTCCACCTTCACCTGCCACACCTGTCTGTCTGAGGAGACACACTGGCTGGACAGAACCTGGGGAACCTCTTCAAAGCGAGCTGGGTGGCTTGGACGGGCCTGTCTGGTGTTCACTCTCTCTACTGACCGGAAGTCAGGTGACACTTTGAGATAAGCGCTGGCTGAGTCAACATCCAGACTTACTGAATCTGAAAGGCAGAATAAGAAAGAGGCACATTAAGGTGATATTTACTCAAGACTAAGTTGTTATATTGGCATTGAATATCTTTATCCCAGAGAGTGAAAGGAAAACCACTGCTTACGTAGACTGTCTGTGATGTCACCCTTCCTTTGGTCATGTGATCCACTGTTCAAAGACTTTCCTGCGAAAAAAACAAACTGTGATCATTTGTTCAGCTTTAATGACTCTGAAGCTAAATGTAATACCCAAGGACCTCTGTTTTATATTCCCCAGTCTCCTGGCCTCTCACCTGCAAACATGCGGTACATGTCATGAATCTGACTCTGCTGCATTTCCAGCCTGTCCTGCAGGATCTGATTATCCACAGATAAGCTGTGTGCTGGAAGGAGACAAAGGTCAGGTGATACGCAGGTCAGGTGAGACGCAGGTCAGACGCAGGTGCATGAACACCTACAGGCTGACACCGACACACAGGTACTCACCATAGTAGACTGAGATGAACCAGAGAACCAGCAGCAGTACAGTGACAAGGTTGATGCACAAGTCTTTAGTGTGTGTTGTTAGCTTGTGTGGGGAAAGATGACAGTCAATATCGGACAAGAGAAGGTTACATTCGTATAAAGTTATAGTTAAAAAAATATATAGTAAAAAAATCTAGAACAGGTGAAAAAACATGGAGTCTTTCTGAAAGTGTCATTAAACAGAAAACCATCTGACCTCCAGTCGGATCTCTTCTTTAATCTTTAGAACAGATTCCTTACAGTTCTCCACAGTCTGCTTCACACTGTTATATTGTTGGTTCATCAGGTCCTGAAACACATTGACGTCCAATCATGTACTGCAGC
The DNA here is from genome assembly GCA_030340665.1 of Neosalanx taihuensis. Classification (NCBI taxonomy): domain Eukaryota; kingdom Metazoa; phylum Chordata; class Actinopteri; order Osmeriformes; family Salangidae; genus Neosalanx; species Neosalanx taihuensis. The sequence continues at coordinate 15,099,307 of CM059300.1, read as the reverse complement.
TTGAAATCCACGCATGCAGTTCATCCTCACACATACAAGTTCCAGTTCCCTGTGTGTGGGTTTGAATTTAAACATGCAATAGTACAACAGGATGTAGACAATGCAGTGCAGTGGTTGACTTGGTGTTTCCTTGATGCTAGAAGAACCTGTTCATGTACTTCCTTGCCACTCTCTGTGTCTGGTTAGTCCTGTTTCCCAGGCAACAGAACCCCCCTTTGAACCTGTCTCTGAACAGTGACCAATATAAACAAATACTGTCAAATTGTCCATCAAACCGCAGCACTAAAACTAAAACTCACCGTAATCTTCCTCTCCAGAACAGTGGAGTTCTGCTCTGCCAGATTCCTTTGGCTCTTCTCCAGTGCACACATGTTGCAGATGTAGGTCTTGGACACAGAGCAGTAATACTTGAGCACCTGCTCTTTGTGCTCCAGACATCTTCTGCTGCTCAGCTTCCCCAGCGGAGGAACCAGGGTGTGGCTGAGGAACACCTGGAGCTCCAGGTGAGGCTGGACATGCTGCTTACACAGCGACACCTCACACTTCAGACAAGACTTGATGGCTGGTTCTGTCTCCTCAGGGCAGCAGTCACAGAACACACTCTCTGTCACCTGCTTGGGCTTTAGACAAGACAGTCAGTCAGTTAACTCATGAAATGATAAAAATGAAAACAAGTTATGAATGAGTTGATTTGATCTGTTCTCATATAGTTCTGTCTGTGACACTAATTAATCTTAATTTAATAACAGGCACACGTATAACAATGATGCCACTTTAAATCAAACTTAGATTACCTCTTTATTGGCTCTGTAGTCCTCTGAGATGCTGGCCAGAGCATAACTCTTCTGAACTCCTACCACTGAGCCGAAGGACGTCCTGCAGTCCGGACAGCGGAAAGGAACATCTGATATCAGGTCAATTAAACCTTCCAGACAGACCATGCAGAAGCTGTGTCCACATGGGAGTTGGCGGGGGTCCCTGAAGATGTCCTGACACACTGAACACGTCAGCATGACGGCCAGCTGGGAGCTGTCAGGCCTGTTAGAGCTGTCAGAGCTGTCCTCCATGATGGTCTCTCTCTCCTTCCTCTTCAACTAAGCGATAAAGCTGACAAATAACGAAACCAACCAGTTAATATGTCGGCAAGTTCGAAGAACTTTGTAGACGCGCAAACAATACTTTTTAAAATATACAAAATAAGTACGAAATCACTAGAAGAGAGACATAGAAATAAAAAATCGCTCAAATATACATTTAGTATTTGTATTTTACTCAAGATAAATGTACCAGATGACAAGCAGGTGCTGCGCTGCTTCCTAGGTGGGCGGGGCTAACTTTCTAGGTGGGCGGGTCTAAAGGAAGGGGACTGTCTAGTTCTTTTAGCGTTAAAATACTTCATATTCACTGATTTAACCAACAACAACTAAAAATATAGCTGCACGCAGCGATGGTGGATTCCTCCTAGAACAATTTATGAAATTAATATGTAATTAATTAATGCAATCTGCATGTTTGGTGTGAATACATCTGACTGTAGTGCCCCCTGTGCTGTAACGGACAAAGGATTGTGAACATCAAAAATCCTATTGATAACTTTTGTAAGGGTTGATCATCTGACGATGACAACTGTCAATCCTGGGGAAGATTGGACAAAAGTTGTAGGAGTAGTAGCGAAGAAAAATGTTTCCTAAATCTATATTATACCGAAAAATCAAAGGGCTTGCCATTATGAGTTCTTGAGACTTTATTCTTCATTGTGACAAATGAGGACTCTGTAATGAATTTCAGGACTCTACAACAAAAGGGATACAAATTGGTCTCACGTGGACGAAATTGTGTGTGGTAGTTCATAATGTTGTGCTGTTACACCATACCAAAAATCTCAACTTTTTACTCTTTTCTAAGGGCTGCCATTTACTTCCACTTTACAAGAATAATTTAATTGTCTTGTAATGCAAAGTGCACCCTGCAAGTTTGGTGTGAATTTAACTCAAAGTATAAACCAAAATCAAAAGTGTTTTACAAGCAGATTTCCAGGTTCAGTGAGTAACAAAAACACAAAATAACCCTGATTTTGTCTTGCTGACACATCAGGATTCATTGCTGCAAAAGTAATCGGACCACTAACCACAGCTGAAACTATTTAAAAAGTAATAATAACTGAATAACAATGTAACAACGTGGTAATAACTGGTAAAAAGTTTAATAACAATGTAATAACAGTGTAACAATGTAGTAATAACTGGTATAAAGTGTAAAAACAACTTAATAACTGTAACAATGTGGTAATAAGTGGTATAAAGTGTAATATCAACTTAATACCAGGGTATTTACTTTGTAGAAAGTATAATAACAACATAATAACGGTGTAACAACTTTTTTAAACCAGTTCAAAAGTGTAATAACAGTATAGCAACTTACAATCTTTATATGTATATGTAACAGTGTAACAATGTAGTAATAACTGGTATAATCTAATCTAATGTATAAAGTGTAACAACAACTTAAAACCAGTGTATTCACTTTGTAGAAAGTATAATAACAACATAATAACAGTGAGTAACAAAAACACAATAACCCTTATTTTGTCTTGCTGACACATCAGGATTCATTGCTGCAAAAGTCATCGGACCACTAACCACAGCTGAAACTATTTAAAAAGTAATAATAACTGAATAACAATGTAACAACGTGGTAATAACTGGTAAAAAGTTTAATAACAATGTAATAACAGTGTAACAATGTAGTAATAACTGGTATAAAGTGTAATACAAACTTAATACCAGTGTATTTACTTTGTAAAAAGTATAATAACAACATAGAAACGGTGTAACAACTTTTTTAAACCAGTTCAAAAGTGTAATAACAGTATAGCAACTTACAATCTTTATATGAATTGTTCTTCTTTCTACTGCCTTTTTTCAAACTTTTAGTCATCCATGATTTGATTCCTTCTGGATTTAATTCAAAGTATAAACCAAAATCAAAAGTGTTTTACAAGCTCATTTCCTGGGTTCAGTGAGTAAAAAACACAAAATAACCTTGATTTGGCCTTGCTGACACATCAGGATTCAATGCTGCAAAAGTCATTGGACCACTAACCACAGCTGAAACTATTTAGAAAGTAATAATAACTTAATAACATTGTAACAACGTGGTAATAACTGGTAAAAAGTTTAATAACAATGTAATAACAGTGTAACAATGTAGTAATAACTGGTATAATCTAATCTATAAAGTGCAACAACAACTTAAAACCAGTGTATTCACTTTGTAGAAAGTATAATAACAACATAATAACAGTGAGTAACAAAAACACAATAACCCTTATTTTGTCTTGCTGACACATCAGGATTCATTGCTGCAAAAGTAATCGGACCACTAACCACAGCTGAAACTATTTAAAAAGTAATAATAACTTAATAACAATGTAACAACGTGGTAATAACTGGTAAAAAGTTTAATAACAGTGTAACAATGTAGTAATAACTGGTATAAAGTGTAAAAACAACTTAATAACTGTAACAATGTGGTAATAAGTGGTATAAAGTGTAATATCAATTTAATACCAGGGTATTTACTTTGTAGAAAGTATAATAACAACAACATAATAACGGTGTAACAACTTTTTTAAACCAGTTCAAAAGTGTAATAACAGTATAGCAACTTACAATCTTTATATGTATATGTAACAGTGTAACAATGTAGTAATAACTGGTATAATCTAATCTAATCTATAAAATGTAACAACAACTTAAAACCAGTGTATTCACTTTGTAGAAAGTATAATAACAACATAATAACAGTGAGTAACAAAAACACAATAACCCTTATTTTGTCTTGCTGACACATCAGGATTCATTGCTGCAAAAGTCATCGGACCACTAACCACAGCTGAAACTATCCATCCATCCATTATCTTCCGCTTATCCGGGGCCGGGTCGCAGGGGCAGCAGTCTGAGCAGGGAAGCCCAGACTTCCCTCACCGCACACACCTCCTCTAGCTCCTCCAGGGGGATCCCGAGGCGTTCCCAGGCCAGCCGAGAGACATAGTCCCTCCAGCGTGTCCTAGGTCTTCCCCGGGGCCGCCTCCCGGTGGGACATGCCTGGAACACCTCCCGAGGGAGGCGTCCAGGAGGCATCCTAAACAGATGCCCGAGCCACCTCGACTGGCTCCTCTCAACGTGGAGTAGCTGAAACTATTTAAAAAGTAATATTTACTTAATAACAATGTAACAACGTGGTAATAACTGGTAAAAAGTTTAATAACAATGTAATAACAGTGTAACAATGTTGTAATAACTGGTATAATCTAATCTAATCTATAATGTGTAACAACAATTTAAAACCAGTGTATTCACTTTGTAGAAAGTATAATAACAACATAATAACAGTGAGTAACAAAAACAAAATAACCCTTATTTTGTCTTGCTGACTGTGATGGAATATTTTGATGTTCCATAGTTGTACTATCAGATTGTTATAAGTTGTGTTGATGTTTTGAAAAACAGGACTTGCTAATTTGATCAATGCAAATGGAGATACCTGGCCAGACAGGACAATGAAGCCAGGTGACTTGCTAATTCTACCAGTGCAAATGATGCACTCCCCCAGACAGGACAATGAAGCCAAACAGGACTTGCTAATTTGATCAATGCAAATGGAGATACCTGGCCAAACCGGCACCCACACCCATTGTGACGTCTGGAAGAGGCCATTTGGTTTTTGGTCTTCCCCTCCCTCCCCTCACCAGGACCATGGGGCGGGGAGGGGGGGAGTTCAACGATATATAAGGAAAACCTGGACTGGGTTCAGGGCCGGCCCCTCCAGAACTAAAAGTGTCTGTGAGGCTCGGTCACAGAGCTCTGTTTATGTGTGTGTCTTGTGTGTATTGTTTGTTTCATGTTCCATGTGTTCCTATTGCAATACTCTGTTCATGTTAAAGATTCAATAAATTTGTAACTAACAAACTTAACAAACTTTGTGTCCTTACAACGTCCGAAACCAAAAAGTTCCCTTCACAGTGACACATCAGGATTCATTGCTGCAAAAGTCATCGGACCACTAACCACAGCTGAAACTATTTAAAAAGTAATAATAACTGAATAACAATGTAACAACGTGGTAATAACTGGTAATAAGTTTAATAACAATGTAATAACAGTGTAACAATGTAGTAATAACTGGTATAAAGTGTAAAAACAACATAATAACGGTGTAACAACTTTTTTAAACCAGTTCAAAAGTGTAATAACAGTATACAAACTTACAATCTTTATATGTATATGTAACAGTGTAACAATGTAGTAATAACTGGTATAATCTAATCTAATGTATAAAGTGTAACAACAACTTAAAACCAGTGTATTCACTTTGTAGAAAGTATAATAACAACAAAATAACAGTGAGTAACAAAAACACAATAACCCTTATTTTGTCTTGCTGACACATCAGGATTCATTGCTGCAAAAGTAATCGGACCACTAACCACAGCTGAAACTATTTAAAAAGTAATAATAACTTAATAACAATGTAACAACGTGGTAATAACTGGTAAAAAGTTTAATAACAATGTAATAACAGTGTAACAATGTAGTAATAACTGGTATAAAGTGTAAAAACAACTTAATAACTGTAACAATGTGGTAATAAGTGGTATAAAGTGTAATATCAATTTAATACCAGGGTATTTACTTTGTAGAAAGTATAATAACAACAACATAATAACGGTGTAACAACTTTTTTAAACCAGTTCAAAAGTGTAATAACAGTATAGCAACTTACAATCTTTATATGTATATGTAACAGTGTAACAATGTAGTAATAACTGGTATAATCTAATCTAATGTATAAAGTGTAACAACAACTTAAAACCAGTGTATTCACTTTGTAGAAAGTATAATAACAACATAATAACAGTGAGTAACAAAAACACAATAACCCTTATTTTGTCTTGCTGACACATCAGGATTCATTGCTGCAAAAGTAATCGGACCACTAACCACAGCTGAAACTACTTAAAAAGTAATAATAACTTAATAACAATGTAACAACGTGGTAATATCTGGTAAATCTTTTTTATAACAATGTAATAACAGTGTAACAATGTAGTAATAAATGGTATAAAGTGTAATACAAACTTAATACCAGTGTATTTACTTTGTAAAAAGTATAATAACAACATAATAACGGTGTAACAACTTTTTTAAACCAGTTCAAACGTGTAATAACAGTATAGCAACTTACAATCTTTATATAAATTGTTCTTCTTTCTACTGCCTTTTTTCAAACTTTTAGTCATCCATGGTTTGATTCCTTCTGGATTTAACTCAAAGTATAAACCAAAATCAAAAGCGTTTTACAAGCTCATTTCCTGGGTTCAGTGAGTAAAAAACACAAAATAACCTTGATTTGGCCTTGCTGACACATCAGGATTCATTGCTGCAAAAGTCATCGGACCACTAACCACAGCTGAAACTATTTAAAAAGTAATAATAACTTAATAACATTGTAACAACGTGGTAATAACTGGTAAAAAGTTTAATAACAATGTAATAACAATGTAACAATGTAGTAATAACTGGTATAAAGTGTAAAAACAACTTAATAACTGTAACAATGTGGTAATAAGTGGTATAAAGTGTAATATCAACTTAATACCAGGGTATTTACTTTGTAGAAAGTATAATAACAACATAATAACGGTGTAACAACTTTTTTAAACCAGTTCAAACGTGTAATAACAGTATAGCAACTTACAATATTTATATAAATAGTTCTTCTTTCTACTGCCTTTTTTCAAACTTTTAGTCATCCATGGTTTGATTCCTTCTGGATTTAACTCAAAGTATAAACCAAAATCAAAAGCGTTTTACAAGCTCATTTCCAGGTTCAGTGAGTAAAAAACTTGTAACCCTGATTTGGCCTTGCTGACACATCAGGATTCATTGCTGCAAAAGTCATTGGACCACTAACCACAGCTGAAACTATCCATCCATCCATTATCTTCCGCTTATCCGGGGCCGGGTCGCGGGGGCAGCAGTCTGAGCAGGGAAGCCCAGACTTCCCTCACCGCACACACCTCCTCCAGCTCCTCCAGGGGGATCCCGAGGCGTTCCCAGGCCAGCCGAGAGACATAGTCCCTCCAGCGTGTCCTAGGTCTTCCCCGGGGCCGCCTCCCGGTGGGGACATGCCTGGAACACCTCCCGAGGGAGGCGTCCAGGAGGCATCCTAAACAGATGCCTGAGCCACCTCGACTGGCTCCTCTTGACGTGGAGTAGCTGAAACTATTTAAAAAGTAATATTAACTTAATAACAATGTAACAACGTGGTAATAACTGGTAAAAAGTTTAATAACAATGTAATAACAGTGTAACAATGTAGTAATAACTGGTATAATCTGACAGTCACTGTTCATGGACACCAGCAGCCATTTGATTTGAATCAGGATTTATTTAAGACATTTCTACTTCACAGATAGGGTACATAGGTAAAAGTAAAAAAGCATATAACTATTTGCAAAAAGTAGCAGGCATCAAAATGTACATTTGTCAGCACATTACACAAGAAGCCAAGTAGAAATCTGCACTTCCAGTGCAATACATTGGACCACGGCCTAATATTAACATAAATCACCAGCAGAACACATAGTAAGGTTAAAAATACCTTCTGGTGTGTACAGTGTAAAAATACATGTTTACCACATACTGCTTGTCCTTCTAATTAGGTTGACAAAAAATGACAAAAACTTGCAGAAATCTGAGGAATTATCATTCTAAATGAATAAATGTTAATAGTTTTTTTCTGGTGTTTGTTCTCATAAATTCAGATTTACTTTTAAAAGTTGAAGCTTAACGAAAACCACATTTGTCTTAATCACAAGTGACTAAGCTGGTGTTCTGTGAGGTTGCGGGAGATTCTGAAGCTCTTGGAGCAGACGGGACAGGTGAACGGCCTCTCGCCTGTGTGGAAACGCAGGTGAGCCTTCAGATTATCTCGAAGTCTGAAACTCTTCCCACACTGAGTGCAAATATGGGGCTTCTCCCCCGTGTGAAACCTCTGATGTCTGCGGAGACTCTTCCTTAAAGCGAACGCCTTGTGACACCGGGGACAGGCGTAGGGCTTCTCTCCGGTGTGAAAGCGCTCGTGTCTTCGAAGAACCTTCCTGCGTTTGAACCTCTTCCCACAGATCTTGCAGCAGTGTGAGTTGCTCTGGCTGACCAGCCTCTGGAGGCGCCAGAGGCCGTTCCCACACTTGGTGAAGCAGCAGAGTCTGTGGCCAGTGTGGACGCTCTGGTGGCTGCAGAGGTCCTTGGGTGTTCCGCTCTTTCCCTGAGCACCATCACTGCCACCAACAACGCTGCTCATCTTCCCCCTGCGCTCCACCAGAGACAGGTTGACCAGCTGAACGGAGCAGGGCTGAAGGAGTTTCTGGTCCTGAGAAGTCTTCGTCTTCTTGGGCTCATTCATCATGTCTCTGATAGTGGCCAGGCGATCCCACAGACTCACCCTGAGATAAGGTCCATGTGTGGAGACAGGGGTGTGCTTGGCGGTGCTGACCCCTGCCTCTGGGGGCTTCACCTGGGCAGCAGCCTCTGGACACTCAGGCTCTGGAGCTGGAGCTTGGGTCTCCTCTTTCTGGAGGAACAGCTTTGTCTTGTTCCGAGCATTTCTTCCATTCTTTCCTTTAGTCTTGTTAGAACGTTGCTTCTGTTTAGCTTGAGTGTTTGGAACTGCAGTGTTACTGTCTGAACCTGGAGGACAGAGGAACACATCTTTATACTGTAGATCTATGTTCTACTATCAGTATAGATCTATGTTCATTACTCTTGGACATGTTTCCTATAGGATCTGAGACAGGCCTTACCATTTGTATGTAATTCTTCAGTGGAGGACTCAGGGTTTCTGGATGAACTGATCTCATCCTAAATAACCAGTCAGACAAGATCACACATTATAACCAGTCAGACAAGATCACACATTATATATTTCTCTCCAATATCAGACAAACATTAGAACAGAAATGTAAAATCTGATGGATCCAAACTAACAAGACTTCTAGTTTGGTCAACAGGTAGGAGTTTTTCCTGACCTCTCTGAGAACAGAGGGTCTTTGGTCAGTTGGCTCATTAGCTTCTACCAGCAGGGGGTCCAGCAGGGGGTCCAGCAGGGGGTCCAGCAGGGGGTCCTCCCTCTTCCTCCTCCGTCTTACACTCTTTTCACTCCCCTCTAAGGAGCAGCACTGATCTGAGGAGAGAGAGGCACAGAGGGTAAGGGGGGAGGCACAGAGGGTAAGGGGGAGGCACAGAGGGTAAGGGGGAGACACAGAGGATAAGGGGGAGGCACAGAGGATAAGGGGGAGACACAGAGAAGGGGGGAGGCACAGAGGATAAGGGGGAGACACAGAGGATAAGGGGGGAGGCACAGAGGATAAGGGGGAGGCAGAGAGGATAAAGGGGAGACACAGAGGATAAGGGGGAGACACAGAGGATAAGGGGGGAGGCACAGAGGATAAGGGGGAGGCAGAGAGGATAAGGGGGAGACACAGAGGATAAGGGGGAGGCACAGAGGATAAGGGGGAGACACAGAGAGAAGGGGGAGGCACAGAGGATAAGGGGGAGGCACAGAGGATAAGGGGGAGACACAGAGGATAAGGGGGAGGCACAGAGGATAAGGGGGAGGCACAGAGAGAAGGGGGAGGCACAGAGGATAAGGGGGAGGCACAGAGGATAAGGGGGAGACACAGAGAGAAGGGGGAGGCACAGAGGATAAGGGGGAGACACAGAGAGAAGGGGGAGGCACAGAGGATAAGGGGGAGGCACAGAGGATAAGGGGGAGACACAGAGGATAAGGGGGAGGCACAGAGGATAAGGGGGAGACACAGAGAGAAGGGGGAGACACAGAGAGAAGGGGGGAGGCACAGAGAATAAGGGGGGAGGCACAGAGGATAAGGGGGAGACACAGAGAGAAGGGGGGAGGCACAGAGGATAAGGGGGAGACACAGAGGATAAGGGGGAGGCACAGAGGATAAGGGGGAGACACAGAGAGAAGGGGGGAGGCACAGAGGATAAGGGGGAGACACAGAGGATAAGGGGGAGGCACAGAGGATAAGGGGGAGACACAGAGGATAAGGGGGAGGCACAGAGGATAAGGGGGAGGCACAGAGGATAAGGGGGAGGTACAGAGGATAAGGGGGAGGCACAGAGAATAAGGGGGAGGCACAGAGGATAAGGGGGAGGCACAGAGGATAAGGGGGAGACACAGAGAGAAGGGGGGAGGCACATAGGATAAGGGGGAGACACAGAGAGAAGGGGGGAGGCACATAGGATAAGGGGGAGACACAGAGGATAGGGGGGAGGTACAGAGGATAAGGGGGAGGCACAGAGAGAAGGGGGGAGGCACATAGGATAAGGGGGAGACACAGAGGATAGGGGGGAGGCACAGAGGATAGGGGGGAGGCACGCCCAAAGTATTTTCCTCAAAAAAACATAATTGCATAGTTGCATAATTTCACAGACAGTGAAGCTGTAAGTTCACTGCATTAGGTACATTTTGTAATATGCTAGATTGTATCACATAATTACATCACTTTCACTTGAATGCACTCTTTTATTCATTGTAAAAGTGTTATATCAATTATAGCATTATATAATTATAGCAATATCGTGCACTTTAGTAAACAGTAATCTGACCTGTGATGTGTTGGTCTAAACACAGTGTTCCTCCATCCACTTGCACTGCAATACTTGTAAATGTTTTGTTAGTTTGTCCTTTGCAGTATTCCTGTGCATCACTGTGCACCGTGCACCGTGCAGAGGCGCGAGCGTCGAACAGTCTGGTTAACTCTCCTACAGCAGCTTTGATCAGCGAGTCTAAAACTGAGGAGATCTGAGCCTGGAGGGTGACGTCAGCTGAGGTCATTCTGTCAGAATATGATTTAATCCTTAAAGATATTAAACTTGCGGATGTTGTGTTTTTCTCAGCCACATGTTACAAGAAGTCAGGTGGGCGGAGTTAGAGAGACCCTGGAGGTCACGGCTGTTGTGTTTCCGGGGGAATTTACTGCGTGAACTCAGAGCGGTATATATTCATATACAGTATATATATATATATTTCATGATATATATCTACCGCTCTGCTTGAACCTAATCAACTAAATGTTTATCTATGGATCCAATGTTTACTTGGTTAAATTTCATATTCATAAAGCAAGAGTACTCCATTCCAAGCCCAATTTTAAATTGTTCTTCTTTTAACTTAAATTGCTGTTTGACTCTATAAAAAACTAATTAGAGAAATAATGTGATTATGTCTTCCTATACTGATGTTAGATTTATATGTTATTTTGGTTATTTTTCTATTTTGTATATTGTGATGTATATCACCTTGTATACATTTGTATTTCATTGATGTGTTACTACTGTCTGCAGATTTGTTATGTTTATTATGACATTAATAATAATAAAAATTACATCAACAGAGATCTTGGCATTAAAAATATGAATACAAAAACTCCAGGGGTTCTGATGACAAAAATAAATAAAAATAAAATACTAATTATATCTATAGATCCTTCATACAAACAGAAAGACAGATGCAATAATATGATTTCCCAGCTGTTCTTTATTTTTAAGACTTTACAGTAGTTTTATTTTTCTTGTTACAAAAAATAGAATACCGTTGTTGTTACATTTCTTCATCAGTAGAAAACATCCATGTGATTTACAGCACTTCCAGTGCACAAAAACAAAACAAAAAAACCCTCACCATCCTTTTCAAGTTACAGTAGTGTTTTGGCTGCTACCCTC